>PYUH01004034.1:127788-146775 GCA_016808085.1 Suaeda aralocaspica | reverse complement strand
GAGTAATAATTCAACAATTTCTGTTTTTAAAGATTTATTGTTTCTACATTCTGATTTTTGGAAGTGATTAAGCTTTTAAGGAGCTTGATGATGAAGACTGAAACTGCCAAACTAAAATACTGGATCAATTTTCTAATAAAAAATAATTAATTAATTAAATTCACTTTGTAAAGATGATGAACAAAGGGGAAAAAAGCCTAAATAAAGATGCTAAATTTATTTTTTTATCCAAATTTTTTTTTTTGTCTTTTTATTTTTCAGTTGTTTTTGCCTGAGTGTGAAAACGGTTATAAAACGTATCTGTGAATTCTCCTCCCACAACACAAGTGTCACCAACAACAACATTACCCAACTTTTTTTTAAATAAAATTTTCTTACAATAAGTTCAGAAAATATATTCATACATATTTTTCATAGTACCGACAATAAAATAATGGGTGTTATTGTGTTAATTTGTAATTTTAAAAAAAATATAAAAAAAGGATTGAAAATATTTTTGCTTTATTCATATTTTTTTGATTTTAGACTTCACAGTAAATAATTGATTGATTATTTTCTCTACTTACGCGCCACAATTACAAATGATGGCAGCGTTTTTTTTCAATGCTAAAAGAATAGTAAGGTTACTCACGATCATCCATTAGGTCGATGTGGGTGTTTTTGTTTTCTTTAACGAACCATGATAAATTATATTTTTAGAAAATAGAATAAATGATAGGATAAAGCTTGTCTATTCATCAAGTAATCAATTCAAGAGTATATATGAATACTAATATAATCTAACTCAGCAAATTCAATTATATTTTGGAATGAACAAAGTTTAATTTAATTGATGTCGTTTAGTTGGCAAAATCATTGTAATTTGGACATCTGGCGAATTTATCAACTCAATTTCAAAAGAGGAAGAGTAAAAACTAAAGGAACTTATAATAATAAATCGAGAAAACAATTTTTCATCATGATCAAAACTTTACATTCATTGGAGATACTAATTACGCTAAGCCAAACAAATACTTATTTTTGTGGTTTGTGTATAAAGAGGCACAAACAATAATAATGTAAGTCATATTTGATTTCAAACTTCTTTATACTCAAAACCACAAGTCATAACATTCGAAAGTAATTGTTTGAGAGAGACTCGTAAAGGTAGACCTATATAGTTTTCCTTGATAGAGGCTAAGTTGTAATACAAGGTGTTATTCATAGGCTTTAACACGAGAATTTTAGCTATCATTTTAATTTTGAGAAGTAATTGTAAGTCTAGGAGGCTTGCACTTTACCATGTCAATCCTTTTTTATTTCATTAATTTATATTGTCAACTAAAATTCCTATAATTTAAAAATGCAGATTTTTTTTTCACCAAAAATTGGAATAACTTAAGAATTTATAACAAAATCACACGTAAACCAGTGTAATAAATTAGTAATTTGATTCATTTCATTTTACTCTTCTTCTTCTGAGAGTGAATTGTTTCCATTTATGAGCGTCAATAACACAAAATTTCACCATTATTAATGTACATATCTTTGAACATAAATAATTCCTAAACAACAAATATATACAATTTTCATGTTCCCACCTCTTCCTTAATTCTTGCCTTATGAAGTTATCAGTTTGAGAATTGATATGTAATCATAAGTGCTTCTTACTAACTAAAATCAAAGATATATATCATTATATGACATACCAATTTTATCCTTTTTGGTGTGTGTTTAAAGAGTCATAATGGAAATGATAAATTGATCCCCGTAATATTTTTAAATTATGAGAAACGCTAACTAAATGACCCATTGTACTAAATTACTGATGGTTATCTATTATACAACCTATAAAAAGTCTACAACTTTATTTCAACTAATTACAAAAAGAAACACAATGAAAACAATTGAAATTGACAAAAGGCTATTTTTGCAATTGTTTTAGAAAAATGAAAGTTTGTTTTTTTGCCCACACTCCATGCCAAATATTCTTAGGGTAAATAAGTTACTTAAAGTTAAAACCACATTTTGCTCATGCTTATTATAATGCGCCCAAAATACAATGATATGACTGTAATTGCCCAAAAAAAAAAATCGTAACCACTAAATATTTTTTAAATATTTGGAATATTTATTACTCACATGTCCACATCATTACATCAACATCAAACCATAATTGTAATTTTAACCTTATCTTTAACATTTTCCTTTCTCAAAAAAAAAATAAAAAAAATAAAAAAAAAAAAAATTTTAATACATTATTCAAAGGTTCCTCTCTTGAAAATGTGCCACGTAATAACTTTACCACTAAAAAAAAGGAAAATAATGCCACGTCATCATTTATCGTCTCTTTTTTTTAAAAAAAAAATTAAATTATTAATTAGGTTGGTAAAATAAAAAATAATTCTGTGACTAGTGATTCAGACAGAAGAAAAAAACAACAAAACAATGGAGGAGAGAGAAAATTCTGCGAAAATGAAATTAGGGTTTAATTTAGGGATTTCTTCAATCATCTTCATCATAGTCATTTTCATCAAATTCAATCGAAAAAGTTGAAGCTTCAATTCACGATTACAGAAACGAGAATTTCATTCCTCAATCAAACGCCTTCTTCTTCCATGGAGGTAGTGAAGGTCTTTATGCTTCGAAGGTTTCTGATCATCACCTTCATCTTCATCTTCTGATAAAGGTTACAAAGGAGGTCTTTTATTAGGTATATTTAATTTATTCTTTAGTTTTTTGAATTTTTTGTAATTTTATGAAGTATCATTAATTTGATCATATTAATCATAATATTCATGATTTTGTTTAATTGATGTTGTTTTATTAGTGATTAATTTCAGTTTTATTGATTAGTGATTTTGTTGATTTCGATTTAAGTTTAGTTAAGCGGTTATTCGGTGATTAACGATTTAGCTAATTTGGAAGAATATTTGTTAGAAGCTTTTTTTAAGGATGATTTTGAACAATTTAACTTGTTTATGTTATTATTATGGAAAATAATGATTGTTCTTAATTTGAGTAGTATATATTTGGTGATTTGTGAGTTATTTGAAACAATTTAAATTAACTTTATTTGATTGTTTTTATTTTGCCTGAAATTGCTGGTTGTGAAGATTGATAGCTATATAATTGTTTTGAGGAAGAAGTAGTTAGGATGGCTTTTATCGGCAGTGCATCCGAGGAGCACCCACCACGGTTGGTAGGTGGAGCTGTAGAGAAGCGGGAAGTTGTGAAACATCCAAATTTTACACATATTATGTAATAAAGCGAAACAAGGAACATTCTGTAGGAATAGCAGTCGTTATTGCTCTATGATCCGATAATGCTCTTGATTGGAGTGAGCAAGTGTGTTTCGTTCATAAGAACACTATTAGTAATTGAATATGGTGTCGGGAATTGTGGTAATGAGACTTTGGATTTAGATTTTAGAGAGTTGATAATTAATGGTGCCTTGGACCTGATGTAACAGTAAAAATGTCCTATTCGAATTGTGTTTTCTGTTCTGCACCACGTGTAGTCTTTTTGTGGAATTGCTGTTGAAGGGTCTATTAGACATGTTAGGAAAGCTGAGCTCATGTAGTTGAAGGTTTATTATATTGGGTTGGACTAAATAATGATATGTTTATCATGTAGGGGTGAAGATACAATTGGAATTGGTTTTGATACCTACTATTATTGCACTTTATGCAATATGACCCTGTGTGTATAACTGTTCTGTATTAACCAACTGTTTCTGCGTTGTTTGAATTCTGGGTTACATAGCTGCTACGTCTTAAAATGCTTGAAATTATTTTATTATTATCACCTGAGTTGTTATTGATTCGTGCAGCCATTTCTGAGCTAAGATTTTGTGGATGACCACGTCAGATAAAATATTGGTTCATGCAGCCAACCCCATCCTTTTGTGATGAAGGCTTTGATTTTGTTGTTTTTGTATCAAATGGATTGTATAATGACCTTATGGGTGCTGGCCTTCCAGATTTGAGTCCCTCACATTTACAAGAACAAAGGAGTCTGCAGAGAGCAGAATGAATGGCAGCATATACTGGTTTAGTTGAAGCTATCATTGTTGAGGTCAAAGAAGGGAAAGGATTGGTGGAACTTATCTTAAAACTGATGCAATCTGTTGCAACCAACTCTTGCACCGAGGGGCATTGCAAGGTAGGTGAGTTATTATGCAGACCAACCGGAAAACCGTGAATGGCCTAAACGGATCAAGATTTTCTTTGAAGGAAAGAATGAGAGGCCACAAAATCTGAGTCTGTTGACATAGAAAAAACAGGAGGTGTATTATCTGTACTTTATGTATTGTGATCCTACAACTGAAGGGTACAACAATAACCGGAAGAACAGTGTGGAAGAATCCAGATGGTTATCTGCCTGGAAAGATGACTCCGTTGATGAAATTTATGGCTTCATGTCCTTAGCTTATCTCTTGCTAGGACTGGTTGGTTACTGCGCTTTGTCGTTTCTGGAAAGATATTATAGCTCCACTATCACATTACGGCAGTATTGCCCTTGGTATGCTTGAAATGGCGTTATGGTTTTTGATTATACAAATCGAATGCAACTGGTGTTAGACCCATGGGAGTCACTATGGGGCAGAACCTTTACTGCAGTTAAGAAAACACTCTCCCGCCTCCTCCTCCTCGTTGTTTCTATGGGATATGGTGTGGTCAAAAACTTTAGGGGCTCTTACATCGAAGGTTTTGCTTTTGGAGCTATATATTTTCTTGCTTCCGAAGCACTTGAACTGTATGAGCATTTGGGTAATATTAATGATTTCACTGGGAAAACTAAATTAGTTCTGGTGTTGCCTGTTGTCTTTTGGATACATGCTTCATTCTGTGGATTTTCTCCTCGCTTTCGAATACTTTGGAGAAGCTTCAGGTTTGCTTCTCCTCTTTCTATTTTTTCATCAATATATTGTTGCTTTCGATTTTGGGTAAGATTTTACATATTTTATAATTGTTGTACTCAGATGCGTAGAGCTTGGCTAAGTTAGAGCTGTATAGGAAATTTACAATTCCCTTGCGATATCGTGGTGCTCTCAATTGCTTGGATTGGTTATGAGGTATTCTTTAGTTTTTCCCTTATATTCTTTCTAATCATAAGATATATTGTCTTTACCTTATGAGCTTGTTTGCTTCTTCTGCAGTTGTATTTTAATGCAACCGATCCTTTGGGTGAGCTTTGGCGAATTGCATGGATCATTCCTGCCTTTTGGGCTTTGCTTGATACTCACTTTAGTAGTTATAGTTCTTTGGGCTCCTTCACGAAATCCTACAAGGTACATAGCACCTTTTTTTCTTCTTTCAAGTTGTTGATTTTGTTTCCGATGTGATGGTGCCTTTCTTGAGACCAAGTATGAGTATCAATCTTTCGATTTGTGAATGTGATGCTTGCATGTGGATGGTTGTAATTTATGATATGTACTTTGCTAATGAGCAATACCCGTTTTGGAAAAAGATGAAAATCTGACCGTATGTTTAGACTTATGTCTTTCCTGAACTCATTTAGTACTAGATTAGCATAAAATCAAGCACTGTTTTGGTCTCAAATTATTATAACATGTAAGTTATTTTCGGGTTGTGGGTGATGTATTTGGAATGAGAGGAATAAGAGGCAAACCAAGGAAAACGAAGATGAGTATATTATATGTGGGTGGTGCTATGAGAATTTTGAGGGCATTACTTAATATAGTAAAATTGTAATAGTATCATGATTATAGAATAGTATGATTGCTGTGAGTACATATCTTGTTCTAAGCAGGATTGTACCTTCCCCACAAATGGGGTACAGTATGAGCTAAAGAATTGCAGAATTACGTGATGAAATTTATCAAACTTTCTCCTTTTACATGATGTCCATGCCATACAAAACACTAGAAATGTTAAGCTTTTCCTAAAGGGAATTGTTGCAATTTGTATCTCTCGCCTGACTCTGTCCCTTGAAGGATACTCTGAATCTCTGATTGAGGAGTTGGAGGTGTTGATCAGAGAAAAATGAACTAGGATGGAACTGCTAGTACCGTAGTAATTGAGAAAGTAAGTCAATGACATGCATTTTCAAGTCAAAGTAGGCAGTTTTCAAGTCACAATTTTTATCATGCCACATTGCATATTTTTTAAGTCACTAAATTAATTTTAAATTCAATTCAAGGGTGTTATGTTTTCAAGTCAAAATGAGTAGATTTTAAGTAAAAAAAAAAAAAAAAAAAAGGTGATAGTCCTCCGGGCAGAGGTCCTCTACACATATACTTTCTCGTAGTAATGGATCTGTGGTGTTGTTATGAGGATGACAGCTGAACGGAGGAGTCGCTAGACTCATAAATTGGAAATCAGGAAATGACCCCCTCTGCCCTCCTCCTCACCACCACACTATATTTATCCTTACCGTCATTTTCATCCATTTGTATTCTCCTTAATTTTCTTATATTACCTCCTTAATGAACTTATTGAATTACCCCTATCACCATGCCCAATACTAACATTAAATTTGGCAGCTTTACCTCACTCTTTAGATAGATTATTAGTAATAAGATCTCTGCCCGCCGTGCCACTATGTTGGTGTTCCTTCTTTAATCTCCATCAACTTCAATACTTTGACAATGCCTATATGCCCTATATGCCCAATTTTGCACTCTCTTTACCGTGCGTCATCACACGTGCCCAAACCAACTTAGCTGGATCTTTCAAAAAATTCCTTGATGCTTACTAGTCCTAATTTCCAGACTATTTTTTTCTGGTTGTAGGTTGAGACAATTTCCCAAGTGGAGAGAGCATCTTTTATAAACTTTTACCTATTTACTCTAGAATTGTGATTGCTGCTGTTATTACTGTTTTCACTCTTCGCAGTAGATTAAATTGTGCTGTGTCCCAAAGTGATATTTAATGCCATCACTGCTGACTCTGTGTTTTCTAAAGTGATACAATACTTCCCTCATCCCCTTTATTGTTTGATATTGGTTTTCTCTAATGATCTATTGGAGACAACTTTCTGTAGTCCACATTCAAAAGGTACAATGTAATATTAGCTTAGCATGCGATTATGGCATCATGCTTCAATTGTGTGATTCTTGTTCTTGCGGTAACTCTTGCCAAAATGTTGAAGGATTTTTGCTGGACAGTAGAGAAATTTAATTGTTAATACTTGGGAGTTAAGTTTGAAGACCTTTAAATGTTTTCTGATCGGCTTTAATGCTATATAGATGCAACCTTGCTTTTTGAGAATGTTTCATGTATGTTGTTTGTTATTTGACAGATTATTAGTCTTTCAATCAATTGAGATATATAGTGATGGGAAGTAGTTTTGATTTGCCTACTCTTACTAGAACAGCTTTTAATTAGAGGATTAATGGTCATTTTGGATAACCAAAGAGATATATAGTGATGGGAAGTAGGAAATCCACATGTGATTTTGGCCCCCCCCCCCCCCCCTCTCTCCTCTCTCTCTCTTACAATTTCCTTAGTGCATAGATTACGATAAATGAAGACTCACCAAATGATGCTTATTAAGCAGATCATAATACTACCTCTGCCCTCTTTCTTTTGCTACATTTTTAGTTTGTTACGGAGTACTTTTTAAGAGATGTTTTGAGTGAATAGTTAAATTTGTCATTTAGCATGTATAGTAGGAGAAAAGGTAGAGAGGAGAAGTGAGGAGTTGGTAACCTTGACTTGAATAAAAAATGTAGCAATTTTTTAGGGACATTAAAGTGGGAAATGTATTTTGAGTCGAGGAAGTAAGAAGTAGAGTGGTCACATTTTAAAAGTTATTGTTACCAATTTTTTCTTCAACTGCCAAACATGGCTTATGTTTATTTCCCATAGATAATTGATGATTTGTTAACATTGAACATGCCTTGGGCTGATTCTGAGTAGTTGCCTTTTCCATCTCTGCAATTTGTTGCTTCTACTAGTCTTGTGCATTCACCCATTTTGCCAACTTGCTTATGTGTTTAAATTTTAAGTTAGCATCTGTTTGTAATTGTATAGTATTGGGTAGTATTGGAATGCTGCACTATTGGTTACTGTATAGCATCAATCAAGTGGATCTTAGTGTCCTATATCTTTTAGGGTAGGATTATGATTACATTCCTGCTGTTGTCATTTTCACTATAGTAAATTATATTCATACTGTACGAATATTGGTTTATCATTCCTCTAGATCTTTAATTTGGGAATTCCAAGCCCAAAGCTGTAATGTCAGTATTGTTCTATGATTCTGTGATGCGAGTCATTTTCATTTGATTGTTATACTGGACACTGCATTACCCAGTCTAGTTTCCCGCCTCAGCAAAGATGCCGTGAGTCTCGATGCCCGAAAAAGGGTGACATGATTCTTGCACCTCAATTATCTAATCAATTTATTTGTTCATTTCTAGGTATGCTTATTTGGAAGAGTCTGGCGATGACTTGGAAGAAGAAGGTGTCTCACTGACAAGTAGTGGAGTCAAGGTTGCTGGTGATATGAAAGATAGAAAAGTTCCAAGCACTTCAGATCTCACCTTTATTGGGGTTAGGGAGGAACTTGAGGAAGATAAGCGAGAGTAGATGGAGAATCAACAATTTCTCTTATCCACTAAACTATAATTTTGATTAAATCTTGCTGATATCGAGAGTTTGCTTACTGATCCTTGATTTGGTGTATTATTGTACATATGATAAACGACGACCATCTTAGCATAAGCATTAGGAGCAAAGCTTTCTTGTGAAACCATGTCATTGATGTAATTACGCTTTGGAAAGGAACAAGTTGGCTTATGTGTTTGATCTTCGAGTTTGGCCACTGCTAAAGCATGAATCATTTATTTTCTGATTCTGATATATAAAGGTTGGGAGTTGGGACTATCTGCCAACCACAAGTCCATGATACTTTGCACAAAGCTTCTTGCCCCCGAATGGATTGAGGCTTGCTGTTCCACTTTGCTTTCAGCCTTTCATACTTCTTTATGATACATACCCCAATTTGTTCCTTGGTATGTTTCCGAATACATACTACAAAATGTAACAAGGAGATGATAAGAAGGCGATGCTAGCAACATGAGTAATCGAAAAAATCATGGTAATCCAAAAAAAAAAAATCGGTCCTTCCTTTTTTTTTCATTATAATCCCTTAATATTGTCACACAAGTTTGGTCCTCTAATAAATACTTTCTTTTTAATGGTAATATCAGACTTTCCATTGTCCCCCCCCCCCCCCCCCCCGGCCCCCCCCCCCAACAAAAAAAATACTTGGTATATAGGACTATTACATATAGTGAGGCAAAACTTTAACTATTAAAATCTCTAAAAAACTATAAATTCATTGTCTTTATGTTTTTCTTCTTTGTTGTTGTTGTTGGGGAAAACAACAATTAGACATTTAGACCGGAAAACAACAATTGAATTTATAGTTTTTCTTCTTTGAATCTGATTAGGATTAGGTTTTATACACTATTACACTATCACATTCTTGTACCACTTCACGCTCCCAAAACCAACTAGTATCTACACGCATATCAAATTGATAGGATAGATACGAGATGTAGAAATGTCACTCATCAATCATGGTCATATATATATTTTCTAGGCGAGTTTTATTTGTTATAATTTTCTTCGATAGTTTTATTTGAACTGATTTAATTTATACTCGGAATCCATGTAAGCATGAATTTCCTTGTAATATACTCTTTTTAGTTAATGGAAATCAACAAAAGGCCTAAATAGCTCAGCTATCATAAGAAAATGATGCAAATGGCCTGATTTGGAAGTGCCCATCATTCCATGCATCTTGAAAAGCACTACCAAAAGTTGCTAAATACATGAAATACTCACACTAGCTAATGGTGTGTATGGCTGTTACATGAACATATTTAACTACCAATTACTCCAATTTATCATGAACTAATTTCAACAAACTAACAAGAAATAATAAAAGCTTGAAAATAAGACTAACATATATTGTGCTTAAATTACTGATTAATGCTAATGTGGGTCCACATTATGTCATTTAGCAATTGTTATATTGGTTTCCACTTTTTATCTAAGAAAACCTCTATAACTTGCTTTCATGAGTCATGACTAAGACTCCACCACTTTAATTTTCTTAGTAGTCTTAGCACTATTAGGCCTTAGCTAGTCATTTTACCAAACTTCCAAACAAAATTTTATTTTGAATTTTGGAGTTTTTTTTAACCATTTAATCTTCTCCAAAAAAAAAAAAAAAAAAAAATTCTTATTTTGAGTACTAAAAAAAAATGACATTGGCAAATTATTTGGATACTATATTAGTTCCTTTGAGTGTGTTCTTGAGTGTGGGATATCATGCCTTTCTTTGGCACAACTTCAAGAACAATCCCACCATTATCACTATAGGAATCAACACTTTGAAGAGGAGGGAATGGCTCCATGGTATCAAACAGGTAAATTATACTAAAAGTTTATTAATGTTCTAAAACATGGTCAATTAAATTTGGTTCCATATATGTAAGTATGTAACATATATGTTTGTATAACTATACATATCATATTTTAACAATGTTACCGCCATTTGTTCATCCTATGTGTGAAATATCAATCACTAAGTTTGTATACTAAGTCTATAGTTTGGATCTAAATGAAGTAGAAACAGCGAACAAATCCTACATAGACCATGTTCTCCTCATCTTGTTTTTTATTTATCTCCACTAAAAAAATAATCGGTTAATAAGAATTAATTCCAAACCTTAATAAATTGGGACAAAGTGACAAAAACAGGGTTAAAATATATAGCTTGATCAAATTACTTATAAAATCGAGTCGTAATCTTTCTAATCACAATATTGAATCATGTAGAGACTGCAATTAATTGTTATGCTCAAATAATAACTTGTTGTGATTAAATTAATTAAAGATTTGAGTATAGACACGATATAATAAATCGACTCCTTATCATATTTGCTCAATCGGTGCACCTTATATGTTATAATCTAATTTTTGTATGGTGGCATATTAAGAAATCCAATCATAACCATCCGAAAAGTGATTGTTATATCTAGACGTCCATCTTAAAAAAATAACTATATGTACCTATTGATGTTATTCTTTTATAAACGTTTCAAACTTTCTTATATAAATTTTGTTAATAACCCATGTAACAGGGAGATGATAAGAAGGCTATGTTAGCAGTCCAAAGTCTAAGGAATGCCCTTATGGAGGCCATACTAACAGGCACCATAACAATGCTAATAACCATTGCTTTAGGTGCATTAGCCAATAGTGCATACATGGCTACAAACCTCTTTGCAACAACCCCATTTTTCGGGTCCCAAACTGGTCGAATCATCGTGCTTAAGTACGGCTCAGCGACGGTTTTTCTACTAGGCAGCTTCATGTGTAGCACCTTGGCCATAAGCTTCTTGGTAGATGCTAATTATTTGATCAATGCATCAGGGGAAATGTTGAGCCGTGCACATACTAAAAATGTGTTGGAAAAAGGGTTTTTAATGGGTGTTGTAGGAAGTAGAATGTTGTGCATTAGTTTGCCTTTGTTGTTGTGGTTAATTGGCCCAATTATTGCCCTCATTTCTTCATTGGCTATGCTTTGGGTTTTGTATGGTCATGATTACGTTACTAGAGTCCAAGGCCTCCCTACTATGAAGTCTAGTATTAGCGAGTCCAATTGAATAGTATGTGTCACTACGATATCGAATTACTACTCGTGTACTACCTTATCATTATAATTTGGTTACGTATGGATGTACCGATGAATATTTTGTATGGTTAGTAACTTAATTACATATTAGTAAAATTATAAATGTACGATATTCTTATAGTACTATATTACTCATTGACATGAATCAAATAAATAAAAATACAATAATTTTATAACAGAGTAGTAAAAATATAGTTTTTTCCAACCAGTCATTGAAGGAACTTAGTAAACAAAGTTTCTAACACGTTAGTTACTTAATTGCCTCACAATGCCCACGTATAATTTGTTACCTACTCTTTAGTAAATTAGTAATCATGCGTAATTTGTATATAGGGAGGTAGCTAATTTCACATATCAATGTGTAGTTTTACTTTTTACCCTTCCCAATTTTGATGCAACCACTACAAAAATAATCACCCAAACACAAAATAATCGCCCAAACAACACTTGCATAGTTATCACACCGGCAATTAGACTACAATGAGCCCAATGACGAATTTTCCGTTGTCGTTGTTGCTATTGATGATGTAGGTGTTGCTGCCGGCGACGTTATCGTTGCAAAGAATAGCATGTACTAAAGAGTGAGGACATCATTCTTGTTATTGTTTTTGAATATGAGGAAATTAAAAAAAAAATTACTTACATACAATGGACGTACAATAAACTTTTCATACAATATATATAGAATTATGCACATTTAGCATAAAATATAGTTATATAGGCACATAAAATCTCGGAATATGTCTCAAACGATTTATATTGGTAATTTGTGAACTACATTTCATAATGAGGGCAAAAATGCATTTCGATTTTCGAACAAGCTCTCTAAACATAGGTTTGTTTGATATTTAGAGATAATTGGGCTTGTTTAATGATGTTGTCTTGTCTAAACATTGTTCATTAAATAAGCACTCTCACAAAATATTGCTGGAAAGCTAAGATGTCATGAATGTAAAATATTGCTGGGCTGAGGAGAAGATTGGGCTGGGTATGTGTCATGGGCTTATATGGGCCATGCTGAAGTGGGCCTTGGAATTGCTATGGACTAGCTAACACATTTGGACCCAATTTATAGAAGTATAATACATATAAACAATCAAATTATCGTATGATATGAGGGATGCCAAGTTTATCTTTGATATCCTTAATAGAAACATATTAAGGGTTATTTTAGTGATTTCACGTAGTTATTCAATTATTCATGAGATTCCTTTATCTAAAGATCCAACAAAATTTTAAAATCTATAAATCAATGCTTAAACTTCTTAATCTTCTAGAAGAAGGCAAAAAAGACTTTTTTATCAAAGATAGAAAGACAAAGGCATGATATGAAATTAAATACTTTTGGTGTAACAATAACAAGAATATTGTCAAGGAGAACAAACTTATTGAATTGGATCAACACTTTTTTGGCATTTTTTGTATAATACAACTCAAAATTTGTAGGTCATACTCAAATAGTATGAATGTGTGAAAGTATCTATTCCAATTTCTTGGATGTGACTTTTTTTTATTTTGTTTGGATAAATTTCCCTAGAATTTAATTTTTTGTGGAATCATATGTATTTAGAGTAGGAGGTGTTTCTGCCTTGCAATTTATGCCTGATGAACCGAACTTGCTTAGAAGCTTGGAGAACTCCTGACCAGCTTACAAGGGTTTACCTGAAAAACACTCATTCGATGTTTTAAGTTAATAAGCTGGAAGAATTGTACCAAATGAGGATATATAACAACCAAAATTATTTTGACTAAATCGAATATAGTAATCGCTAAATCATACAAAAAAGAGAGTTGCTAAATCGCTAATATCGTGAGTTTGTGACACATATCGTAATCGATTTTACCCTAACTAGAGGTAAAATGGTAATTTCCATATATTGGATCCAGGTCTTAGACTTGCCCCAAGCAAAAGTGGTTTTTTTTGGGGGGGCATAAGGGTAAAGAATGATAATTAATTTTTCGAATCAAAAGAGAATCTATAACCAACTGAGGTATTTTTCACTTTCATAGTATAATTAAACAATGGGCGACTCTTAATTACTATGGCACAATTTTTAAGGTCATCCTACAAAAAAAAAATCAAACAAAGATCTCATTTTGAATTGTATACTTAATTGTGGAAAAAAAAATTAAACTTTTGATTATATTTTGAATTCAATGTACTCCATATAATGAAAATTATACACCATATCATAAAAGATCTTACAAAAATTGTCGTGAAATAGTGACATGAAGTATATAATTATTAGATACTTTGTATATTTATAACGATTAACACCTTGACCTAACAAACAATATCAATAGTCAAATATAAGCGTGGTCTAACGTAAAATCATGTAACAAAAATACAAGAAGTAACCACGAGGAATAGGGTCTATTCATAAAGGGGATCAATTCCTAGTTATTTACCTACGAGTTTGTGAATATGATTTGTAAGTCTAAATCGTAATGAAAGGTACCCTTGGAATTTATGAAGTTTGATGAAGATGTTGAGAAACAAACAGCTAGAAATGAGAACGAAATAACTCAATGGTAATGTGAAAACTATAGACCTTTATTAGCTTATTGTTGTGGGCCCAAGCTTAACCCTTCTAGAAATTCTTAGGTTCAATGAATTTACCTCCATCATTATCTTTGTTTTGGATAAGGTGTGTAGAGTGGTTTTATATGTTGGATTATCGGGTATGTTCTTTTTAACCGTATCTAAAAATGTTATGTTACGTTATTTTACAAATTTAGCGTCAGCTATTACAAATCCATAAAAATAGATTTACCAACTTATTTCATTATATTGATAAATGTGTACTTAAATTTATACTCACTCATCATTATTTATCATCTACAATCTTATAGTTTGCTAACATCACGGTGAAAATATATATATTTTTTTGGTGCTAGAGAGCCACAAGGACGGGGATGAGAATCGATCCCAGGTTCTCCTGGAATCGGGAGGGAAGCTTTTACCACTTGAGCTACCCCTCACTCTCACAGTGAAAATATATGTTGGTTGGGCCCTTATTATCTACCGTACCCATCAACGCACAACCTTTGATCGTACACATTCTTTACCACTTCTTGCTTGTCTGCAACTCACCTCCCACAATAAGAATACCATTGGTGGTAATCCCTTTGCACAATAACATTTTCTTACTTTGATTGACACAATTTGTTGTCATATTATCCATCATATATTAAAAGTTGATGTTAACATATACTCTGTATTCAACAACGTGACACAAATTCATTTACACCTTCCCTTATCACCTTTGTTTTTATATGTTTACAAAAATACTAGTAGAACTATTAAAATACATAATAGTCAAAAGCAATGCTTCTTTAAACATAAATCCATATTTGATGGACCCACCTTTCTTACCAAAGCTTAAGAAAACCCTTTGGAATTTTTTTTAAAGCATACATTATAGTATTATCCAATCCCTTGGACCCCACATTCACCCCCAATTTTCCTACTTTCACAACTAAGTTCTTAGTAACTTACTAACTTCCACTATTTATATATATATGATGAAGATAGTGATGTTTTTGTTGCTATTCCATATAATTTGGAAATTTATTGTGATTGTAATCAATTTAATTATTTGGACAACTTTATCTTCATTCACTTTTGCTTACCACCGTCCATGAAACTACCTTAACATTTCTATGAAACATCTAACGTCTAAACTGATACTACCTCCGCTTTTTTTGTTGTAACATTTCAAAAGTTGCACTATTCATCTTTTAAGCTTTGATTTTATTTTATAATCAATGTAGAAAGAGTAATATAGTTAATATGGATCTTGTTTGATTCGACTTAGTGTGGACTTTATTAATATATAATTTTTATAATTTATACAAATATATAATTAGAGTTATAAATTGTAGAAAATGTGTCTCGGCAAGTGTGAAAAGTGAATTATTGCAACTAAAAAAACGGATGGAGTATTTCGTAATGAAATTTGCTACAAATTTAAGCAAAAATAATTGTGAGTGAAATCAATGTATGTGATGTGAATTGTTTAGCCAATAATGTAAATTGCTTTTGTCTGATTTTTATTCATTAATGGACCAACACTAGCTCATACACCTAATTAAAGGTGACCTTTAAGGATTATTATTAGTGTTTTTTTACAGTTACTTGACTCTTTTGTTTAACTAAATAAAAGTAATTGATAAGACTTTGGTTAATCATCAACCATAATTTCACATCATTAAATTTACCTTTAATTTTTATATCTTATATATATATATATATTTTTTTTTTTTTAATGATTGCATATTATTCAAAATAAATGTAGCAGCGGAGTATTATTTGAGAGTATTAGAATTTAATTTGTTTTATTTATTTTGATAAGAGGTAGTATAAAAAATGACGTTCTTTAAAAATTAATGCTCACGGAAATAACGTGCAGTGGTTGACACGAGAAGATCATATACTGTATGTGTTATTAATAAAACAAATTGTGAGGGATAGAAACTCATTGATGAGTTAAAATCATAACGCCGAATAAATTTCAAAGAAATGAGGATAAATTTGTCCAAAGCTGAAAGGAAAATTGAAACACATAAAAAAAGTTAACATCACTATAATATATAGTTAATCCAATTGTTTTAAGGGATTATTAGCACGCAATACTTTAATTTATAGTAAATACTTGATGTATACAATTAGCTAGCTCATAAAAGTCATAAAGTAAGTAATTATAAATGTAATGTTGTGTAGAGGGGTCAAAAGCTTTTCACCTCATAATATCACTAGGGAATATGTTATGGGTACTACTAAATAAGTATCATATTCATGAATGTAACCGTCATCACATATTAATTGAACATTTTATTTGTATATTTGTGTAATACTATAATGTATATGGTGGGTCAAACTTTAAATTTCTACTTCAATTAGGTAGCATATACATTATTATATACAAAAGGCAATTTAGAATATATTTGATCATGTCTTGGTTATAGTTTTCACAATTGTGACATAAACTATTTATTAACAACCAAAAAGAAAAGATAATTTTAAAGAAAAAGTATGTTGAATAATTTACTCAAATATAATGTATATTTATAAATGCTGATGATTCAGTATGGTAGATGGTGCTGTGTGCATGACATGCTCTCTAACATGTCACACAATGTATTGCAATAGCGTAGGTGTGACATGCATAGGATCGATACAATTAATATTAATTTAATTTGAGACTTTTAATACTACATTCGCTTTAAGATAAATGCTTCGTATAACAATTGATATTTGACGCTATTCATGCATCACACTTTAATTGGCTTTCGTGATCTATATTTAGGGAAATTATAGTCATATATATGTATTTTATTAATAGTGAGTTGTTATAAATTTTGAAGATTTATAATTGAAGATAAAAGTATATATCAACAAGTATGAATACTAGATTATTGCATATAATTTGAAGAGTATGTATTAACTCATACATTCACCCAAACATACATACAATAGAGTTTGGAGAAGTAGAGATGCATGTGGAAATTTAATGTAAATCTTTAAAAGTATAATTTTAATTAAAATATTCGTTAGACTAACTATCTAGTCTTCTCACCAAATAAAATTGTTGTGCATAAGTTTTGTATAATTTATGCATTAATAAATTGCATAAAACAAAATTAGTTGTACAGTAAATAAATATGTATTGCTGCTTATTTTGTTGTAGCTAAATACAGTAGTATATATGTAGTCACTCACACGGTCACACCATAATCTAATGATGTGGCTATTTTTTATATACTTTATAATTGAGTATGAGATGTTATTTTAATTGAGAAATGAGGTTATTAGGATATAGGCAGAGTTACTACCATGAGATAGGGATTCTTGTAAAAATTAATTCAGTAAAATTACTTAGCGCAGCTTTTGTAATAGCAAAAAAAAAACATATAAGGTTACTTAAATGCATGCATGAATGAGCTAGAATATCTTATAAAAAAGAGTAGTCATTGTGTCTCATCATGTACAAGGGCAAATTCAATATATAGTACCTTTTGACACGTGTTACACCTATTTTTTTATTTAAGTTATTTTCACTATAAAAGAATTGAACGACCGCTAAATTGTTGGCAATATGGCAGATTGGTTGCAAACTAATTTAGCTACCAACATTTTGGTCGTAAAATAACTTTTTTAGCTACAAAATTTTTTTGCAACCGCCATTTCGGTTGTAGATTCTGGTGGGGTGGAAAAAAAAGTTAATTGGTCATCTAAGTAAGTAACATTCCAAATAGTAATATAATAAGAACTTTTATGGATTAGGTATTGTTTGACTATCCACTTCAGTCACCTTAAATAAGTAAGTGTTAAACTTTTATGTTAAATAACTAGTTATGTTTAAAATATGAGCTGAAATAAAATTTAAGCTCGAATATTGACTATAATTGAATTGCTATTTAAAGTATTAACTTAATTTAAGGTGTTGAAATTTTCAGCTATCTTATTAGCTCCATTTCAACTCTTACTCTTAAGCATAACCTAATTAAAATATACTAATTAGAATATACTACTTGGGATAAGTCACCTCATTTGTTTCTTGTATGGTGGTCATTGCCTCATTGGTCAGAGTTTTTAGGAGTACGTAAAGCAATAACACTACTACAAGTCTACAACGTTGTTTCCTTAACAAATATATATGGCTAAGCCGTGACCCTTATTATAAAGAATCCTTATAAGTAATTGCCAAATTTTAATGAAGACTAAGGTTTTCTAAGTTGTACCGGATAATCTAAATTATACCCTTAAACTCACCTAATTTTTTAAGCGGTTCCCTTTATTGTAAATTGTCCTAGTTTTATTTTAATTAAATCTTTAATTGTAATTTTATTCAAATACATTTACATTACATTTTAAGAAACTTTGAAAAAGTATAAATTGTACAGAGTACGGAGTCACTTAATATTAACTAATAAGGGCGCAACTTTATAATATTGGTTAGTGCAAGGATATCACTAAGGGCCTGGTTACTTCGGCTGAAAATAGCTGAACTGATTAGAGCTGAACTGAACAAAAGTTTTTTTATGAAGAATTAATAAATAAAAAAATAACAGAAAGGGCCTGTTTACTTCAGCTTAAAATCCGTTCAGTTCAATTCAGCTCAATTCGGTTTCAGATCAGCTCTTCTCTTATTTTGCTATTCATTAATCCTTCATAAAAAACTTTCAGTTCAGTTCAACTGTTTTCAGGTGAATTAAACATGCCCTAATAATATTGAAAATTATAGGATACAATTTACAAAAAGTAAAAACTCATAGCCTCATAGGTACAACTTTAAAAAAAAAAAAAAAAAAAAAAAAAAAAAAAAA
>PYUH01004034.1:63359-107220 GCA_016808085.1 Suaeda aralocaspica | reverse complement strand
CACTAACAAAGATCGTTCAATCTCACAATTATCATCAAATAGGGCTCACTAATTCTCTCCGAATCTAGACTCCCTCGAAACTCATCTAGCGGCTCTCGCTCTGCCTAGACTAATTCCGCTTATTATTCAGTGGTCTTATTGTGGTATTTTTACCTCTCGGCATCAAATTCAACAATTACCAGAATTACAACTAAATCTGCGCACAATTCATTGTAAACAAAGAAACCAATAATAGGAAATTGACTACTAATTATGGGATTGAAACAACCTAATTAATTAGTCCATGATTGATCAAGGTTTCCCTAACCCTAGAATTAGACTACTCACTCATAATTATGAAGATTAAAACAAGAATAGTTGTAAAAACCTAATTGATTCATGAAGTAATTGATAAACTAATTTACATAAACAAAAATAACTAAATTAATAAACTAGAAAGACTAAAAGCATAATTAAACTAAAATAAAGAACAAACCAGAAGATTACCAAATTGAGAAACAATTGAAGACTTGAATTGAATTGAATATCAAGTTCTGAACAAAACCCTAATTCCTCATTAATTTGAGAGAGAAAAGTGCTTAATTCTATATCCTAGAGAGTAATTCTCAATTATGAAAAGCATATGTTGTTTTGCCTCGAAACCGTGCCCTTGTACCCAAGTTGGGCTTACAAGCCTAAGTACAAAGAAAATAAAAGACGAATAAAAATCGGGAAAAACGTCAATGCGGGCGCATAGAGATTCATGCGCCGCACCAACCTCCCAGAACGCCTCCAAAGCTGCTGATTACATTTAAATCGCGCCCGCATAGCATTTTTATGCGCCCGCATAATGACCTCAGAACGCTTATTTTGCTTCCTTTTCTCTATTTCTTCATAAGTCTTCAAGGCTTTTTTTATACTTCTTGACACGCATTTCCATGCATCATCTTCATTCTTATCCCGTCTAAACTTTCCGGCTTCGTTCCGAGCCTCGGTTTTCGTGCCTGAAATTACAAACATACCAAAACCGAGCATAACAACCGTGGATGATAAAAATCAACTAAAATGCTCTAAAATTCCGAAAAATTAATCAAACTTGACGAGACTAAAAAGCATAAATTAAACTAAAATAAAGAACAAAACCAGAAGAATTACCAAATTGAAGAAACAATTGAAGACTTGAATTGAATTGAATATCAAAGTTCTGAACAAAACCCTAATTTCCTCAATTAATTTGAGAGAGAAAAGTGCTTAATTCTATATCCTAAGAGAGTAATTCTCAATTATGAAAAGCATATGTTGTTTTGCCTCGAAAACCGTGCCCTNGAAAACCGTGCCTAATGTACCCAAGTTGGGCTTACAAAGCCTAAGTACAAAGAAAATAAAAGACGAATAAAAAGATCGGGAAAAACGTCATATGCGGGCGCATAGGAGATTCATGCGCCCGCATCAACCTCCCAGAACGCCTCCAAAGCTGCTGATTACATTAAATGCGCCCGCATAGCATTTTTATGCGCCCGCATAATGACCTCAGAACGCTTATTTTGCTTCCTTTTCTTCTTATTTCTTCATAAGTTCTTTAAGGCTTGTTTTATACTTCTTGACACGCATTTCCATGCATCTTCATTCTTATCCCGTCTAAGCTTTCCGGCTTCGTTCCGAGCCTCGGTTTTCGTGCCTGAAATTACAAAACATACCAAAACCGAGCATAACAACCGTGGATGATAAAAATCAACTAAAATGCTCTAAAATTGCCGGAAATTAATCAAACTTGACGAGACACTTCAAATTAGCTAAAGAACATCGAATGAGCTAAAATAAAGCCAGAATGACACCCATTAAGCACAAAATTGACTCGAAACAAAGGGAAAAACACTATAAAAACCACACATATCACATATAGACTAGTGTGCCCTTTTCTTTTTTTTTTTTTTGAAAATTATCTAAAAAGGGATGATAATAAGTTTTTAGAGGTTGAAACTGAACATGAGCATCCTGGGGTCACCTAGAACACGTGGGAGGAATACAGGGCGAAAACATGACAGAGCCCAAGTCATAATTAAGAAGGTCTCGAGAAAACAAAAAGATAAGTGTGCCATTTTTCGAAAATCCCTTAAAAAGGAAAACATAACAAGTTTTAGAGGCTAAAAATAGTGGATCATCCCAAGGTTACCAGAAGCAAGTGGATGAAATTTCTGGAGACAAAGAGAGGAAACCCAGGAAGATCCTCAAAAAATGGAAAACGAATGCTATAATTCACACTTTTCGCGGCATTTGAAACCCTAGAAAAAATTGCCAAAATTTTTACAATGCGCCTCTATGGTCTAAAAGGGACCGTTTGTCAGTTTTTCAGGATTCAAAATGCCATAGACGAGTCCTTAGAGAGCAAATAAACAAATGTAACTTTTTTCAAATATTGCCTAAAGAGTGAAGATAACATATTTTTAGAGGTAGCAACAAAACATGAGGCATCTTGGGGTCACCTACAACACGTGGAAGAAACAATAGGTGAAAATTTTTAAAGCCCAAGATAGCCCTTCGAAAGCAAAAATAAAGGCTATAATTCACAGTTATCGAAAATTTTCAATGACCCGAAAAAAGTTGCCAAAAATTTTATATTGACTCTAGGATCAAAAGAGGGCATTGGACAATTTGACGGTATTCGAAAGGTCATAAGAAGGTCCCGAGATAATAAAAAACACTAGTATGCCCTTTTTCTAGAAGCTTTTAAAGGGAAAACATAAAAAGTTTTTTAGAAGCTAAAAACGACAGTAGGTCACCTCAAGATTGGGGAGACAACGAGACGAAGCCTTAGAATGCCCTCCAAAAGTCAAAAGCAAAGGCTTATGGCTTTTTGGGCGTTATGGGGTCCCAAAATTGAAAACGACTTAAAAGCTAATAACATGGTATCAGAAGAGTAAGAAATAATACCCATATTCGAGATTTTCTAGGGAATTCGGAAAAAAAAATTGCAACTTAGGCACTTGAGCTTGGTCATGGAAGTATCATAAGTTGGGTATGTCAACTCGGGACACTAGAAAATGCTTGTGTATAAGTCTCAATATTTCCGAAACACATCATTTAACATCACATGAATTTTTCTCATAAAAAAATATTTTTAATTTGTTAATCAAGTTTCAAGACGTGTCTTTAAAGTTTCCTATGCGATTTTGAGTGTCTAAGTTTCCGAATTGTTAAAACTCTATGTACTTAAACGTGCTTTATAGCCTTTTATTTTGATCATATGCATTAATAATTGCAATTTCTTTTGGATGACGTTCATTGGCCCACTAACGAGCTAAGATTATGCAAAGCTACTATCGAACAAACCCTAAAATAGGACGTGGGTTCAAACCGATTGTAAGGAAATCCGATTCAAAAGGGAAATTCGGTTGTCAAAGTATTTGAAAATTTTCAGATTTTTTTCAAATATGTGTATATGATACATATCCATAAGCTTAAACATCCAATTTGTGCTCACTTCTAACACTAAACTAAAGTTTGAACAAGCATTTTCGTACTCATCATCCTCTCACAAGAATAGTGAACACTGTCCTTTAAAATATACTAGCAACTTAGCAAGTAAAAAAGAAAAGAAAAATAGAGTACGGAGTAATTAATATGGAACAACAAATAAGGAGATTTCTTATAAAAACTAAAGAGTTAAACCAAAGATGTGAAATTGTCTTAAAGAGTAAATTAAAGGAGTTCACATGATTAGGAAAGACTTAATTTAATTTAGAAATTGATGCAATTAAAAATTGTAAAAATTAGTACTAATGTAGGAGCATAGGATAGGATTAGTAGAGCATCTTTGAGTAGGGAGTGGTGTAATTAGTCTAATCAAGACAGCTAATTTATGATGTATACAGTTTAACTTGTTAAAAACGAATTATAGCACGTTGTCAACAGTCATTGTTAGGACTTAGGACAGTGCATCATCTTATAATTTAGGAATCCCTAAAATTAAATTAATGTTGTTAAATATTAATTTTGAATCTAAGCTAATTTGATATTATGTATGCTTACCAACCATTTAACAAAGTATGACGTTACATATTTGTATGAAAGTGAATCATCATGCCATCATGTTCATGTAGAATACTAGAATTTCATTTAGAAAACTTGGAAAGTTAAATAATTTTTCAAGGTACAATTTCTGTTACTCAATTACAATATTCAGGTGTACTTCAATTTGTATGACAGAAAAATATATAATTTCATCAATCATTGAGATTGTACTTACTCCGGTCCATATTGCTCGCACCTTAAACATGTATTTTAAGATAAAGACTTGAAAGCTAGCCAATGAATTAAGTAATTGAAATAATTCTAACACGAAAAAGAGGTAGTCTAAAAATTATTAGTGCTAAAATTGTTTCAATTAATTTACTCATTTAGGCTTTTAAATTTCTTCCTTAAAATGCGTAGTAAAGTGGTGAGTATATTGCAAGTGATTTCATGGTAAAAAAAATAGTACTCCGTACTAAGTTCAAGTTATTTATTTATTTAATGAAAGTTACGGAATTCATAAAACCACTAATGAAAATTAGCGTGCCTTAAATTTAAAGGTGGAAAATATTCAATAGAAGGTATTAATGTAGCTTAATGTTTAAGCACAATTTCAAATTGCCCAAAGTCCAACATTTCACTAGAAAAAATTGATTAACTGTTGCCTTAATCCCCAGACAAAGCCACAGGAAAGAAGGCATATCTGCTTTACAGTATTAATTCTCCTTATGTCTCAATTAATTACCCCATATTTGCTTGGCAAAAAGTATACGGGAATATAAAAGATTAAAGGAGTGCTCCTATAACTAAACACGAATAAAAAAATTCATATAATAAACAAAGCAAAGAAATTGAGACAATCTAGTGCGAAAAATAAAATACTGGAGTAAGAAATAGAGATGAAGATAGAATAAATGAATTGGTTACATCGATAAAGAGTTTAACGAGTTGAATGATGATGATATACCATAGGTAGTTAATTGAGCTAGGTTTTAATAATCGTACCCATTGTACACCTTTTTTTAGTGTAAACTATTGTGATAGATCATTAGTCATTACTCGTTGTTAGTAGTTTACAAGAATCTACTTATGGTGTTTAAAACATTTTTATATGACATTTGAAATTTTCTTCATAATAGAATGAGCCAAAATCAGTAACGTGGTTAGCAAGGCATACCTAACCTAATTAATCTCTTACATTTCATTCAATTTTCAACACACGGTTTGCAGTCCATTCATTTTACATGTCCATGCCCAAGTCAATGAGCAATGATAGAGACAGAGGATACATGCATCAAAGGAGGGTAAAGTAGTAATTTCTCTCTTCTCATTTTGGCTAATTTGACTTGATTTTACTTGTTTTTGAATTTTTTGACTTGACTGATGTGCATTTTAACCTAAGAAAATTTGTGACTTGAATAATGATTCTTTTAGACTTGATAATGACTGTTTGTGACTTGATCTGTAAAAGTTGTAAAATTTCCTCTCATCCAAAGAAGCATTTTGAGCACCTAATTTTTTCAAATTAATGTATGTAAATTGTTCTAATCTATTTGTTTAACTACTACATTGAATGAAAAATAGCTTATACACCCAGGTGCATATCTCAAGATATGAACTTTTTTTTTCTTTCGGATTAAACAATAGGTCAATTTTACATTGAAATAGCGAAACAGATTTGACTTACCTGGAGGAAGGCAATCAAATTGTGACTATACAACTTGTATAAAAAATAAATCTTCCGAATTAAAACTCTTTTCTTGTAACTCTACCTTAAAAACAACCACCAAAAGGTTTTCATATTTTATTATCTTCACACTTCAACTACTTATTGACCCACATTCATATTTAGTGGTAAAACCGCAATACTTGACAGTCAAAATTAGATCCCAAAGACCCTAATAAAAAAATGCGAGAGGGGTATAATGAGTACTCCATAGTTTACAAAAAGCTACTTATGATGCTTATAAGATTAATTATGACATCTTATATTAGTCAAATGAGCCAAAATTAGTAATTTGAAGGGCTTAACTAACCTAAGCTCATACATATGTCACTTAACTTTCAACACCACACGCTTTGTAGTCTAGTCATGTACGGAGTAATCATTTTACATAACGTTGCCTAATTCAATGTTACTCCGTATTAAATTGTTTTAATCTATGACCATGTTAGTATAAATAATTGATCATCCAAATTAAAACTCTTTTCTTTGGTGATTCTATAGAATCAACACAACATACTTTCGTATTTTCACACTTAACAACTTATTGACCAACTTTTGAATTTAATGGAAAGACCGCAAGACCCACCATTACTAACTACAGACCATGCATTGTATATGGTATGTAAAGACTCCAAACTTTAATGACTATATAGTGTTTCAAAAGTCATTCTTCAATCTTTTTTTGTCGAATATTTGTTGCTGCATGGAACCTTATGAAACAACTGATGTTTCGTCACTGTCGTTGGAAAAGGATACAAAAGCGGCAACTTTGTTTCCGAAAAGCTCTTCTCATTGCATTTGTAACAGTTACGACAAAATGACACTTGCTCTTTACATGAAGCTATTCTATGTACTATACGATTTCTATTCTATCTACGGGCTTATCTACTGAATAACCCCTTCAACAACAAATTTCTTGCTGCAACCTGTACTGGGACTCTGGAAGTACTGAAGTAGGATCAATAATCGTACTAAATAAACATTTGGCGAGCACTCAGCCGCAATTTTCACAATCTTGTACCTCTGACTCTTCTAGATCAAAACTCAAGTGAGATGATTAAAAGCGCTACATCCTCGACTATCTTTACATCCTCATTTGCTGATTTGGTGTAAATGATTTATCTGAAACTGACACAGTTGCCACACAGGTACATGGATCCAAAACCAACACAGCAGTGCCAGATATTGACCCCTGAAATTGTAAAAAAAAATAAAAAAAATTAGACTTTTATTTGAAAATTTCATCTAAAAAACCCTGAATACGAAATAATTAAATTAACTAACAATATGCATGATGAACACTTCTTCAAAGAAAACATTCAAACTAGAATGTAACTCAAACCCCAACAAAAACTTATCTAATCCCAGAAACTAATTAGGTAATTCTGCAATCTGCACCTTTGTGTACCATGAAAAAGAAATTCAAAATTTCATTCTTCACCATATTTCACCATTTAACGTTGAAAAAAGACGATCAACTAGCGTGTAAATGATAAACAGCACATATAATTGAATCCAATACAACACCTGACATCACGCACTAACAAAAATCATAATTTGACATAAAATGCAATCAAGACTAGTGCCCTTTCTACCTTGCATTTTCCTAAAAATATCTTCGATCATCAATGATCAATAAATGACAGTGTTCATTATTATAACACTATTATCCAAGATACCTTCTAAGTCTCATCCTTTTTTCAACCCAAAAAAAAAAAGCGCCCAGATTCCAGAATGCAAGTTGGCCATCACTTTTTATCACCAATCTGATAGTGTTAAGAACCTCAGCGCCAACCATCTGACTAAAAAACTCAGAATTTTCTCTTCCCTAAAGAAGCTGATGATATACTTGTTTGTGAATATTACTTGCAGAGTTGCAGTTTCTCAACTTGGAACAATCCCTCTATGTCAGCTTTTAATTTTAAATAAATTGCTTAGAAAAGAAGAAAGTGCCAATGCTCTGGTTAAAGTCTTAAGTCAGTCTGGCTAGAATCTGCTACTGCTGGCTAGAGTACAGCCTCAGGCCCTAACCATCATATTGTTGACTATAACACTCGTACCAATCTCAACTCAGCTCCCCATATTCGTAGTGCATGTTTTTCAGGTTCTTTGGAATTGTAAATTTCCAGAAATCAATCCCTCAAACCTATCAGTAGGCTACAAAAATATACTTAAAAAAAGGAGAAAACAATTCAAAAACTTAAAATCCCACTGCATACCAGTCTTTTTACAGAACTGCAAGCAGATAATTAGGTGGATTGCCCGCTCAGCAGGCATATGGATATTGTATGGGAGATGAATAATTCACACATTCCTAAGAATCTACATAGTTGAAATCTAGGCTCATGCAGTAGTGAAGCTAGAAAGAAGAGGTAAATGTCGCAAAATACATTGCCATAAGATTCATCTTCTACACCACTCAAATCATTGATTCTCTTAGCCATTCACCAGAAAATCACAAGTTAAATATTATACAAAATCAACATATATAATTTGACATCCCAAAAATAAAAATCATGAATATGGTGACACCAATATCAGGACCAAGTTATTAACAAAAAATCTTTGCATAGCTCTGTATACCCACTTTACAAAGCTAAACTTAACAAAGCAAATGACCAGGCATCATGACATCAGCAATTGTTTCATAAGAATTAAATAGTGTTAAATGATAAGGATATCAAAGAAGTGTAGATGTTCGTCAGCACCAAAATAAGAGGGGTCAATTAGGTAAGTGTCCTAAACTAAGTTCCATGATTATTTTCCATGCAGGTTACATTGATTTGACCCTGAATTTTGGATACCTTATCAGCTTATACTGATTGGGTTGAATTACATAGGGCCATCAATTCAGATAATCAGTAGCAATTTTTCATAACAAATTACACATATCCTTATCTTCCTAATAAAGAAAAAAAATCGACAAGAATAAAGAAGCAGATGCTTACTGGAGGAATTAGAGGATAAGGATCACAGTAATGGTGCACAATCAGAAGTAGCCGTCTCGAAAATTAAGCCTGTACAAGTGTGAGTTATACAATTCAACTGGCATGCTCTGTTTTCGCATTCAACCTTTTCTGCTTGGTCACTTTCTCAGCTTCCCTAGCTATTTGAATATCCGAAGGCCAAAACATTTGATACATAACTTTGCAAAGAAAACGGGGAAGCAATGCCACAATTAATATTAGGGCAATTGTTAGCCAATAGGTAGGTGTAGCTGCAAGTTGATAAATGGTCCTGTAAATATAAAAAGTTGAGTTAATATCATATGAATAGCAGAATAAGCGAATATTGCAATTAATTTCGATATGAGATGAGAACTGACCAGTAGTTGGGAAAAACAGGTATAGAATCCAAAACAACCATACATGCATAAGTAATTATGATTGATCCCCATATGGCAGCATGAGTTATAATTATCCAGCGTTGAATGTCCATCGCCAAGTGCATATTCACAAGGAGAACAACAGCAATAGTCCACAAGCTACCCAAACTCCAGATATCAAGGGTGCTCCCAAAGTATGTATACAAAGGGACATAAAAGAGAACAAGACTTTGCCATAAGGTGTCCAACATAGTTATCCAAAAAAGCTGTAAATTATAGCTCTCTTGTCTGTGCCCAGCACCGTAGAGCTTTGGATACTCAAGCAATGTCTTATGACTCAAGTCCTTGTCCAAAATTCCGACAACAATGGTTGGCACAGAAGTATAAATAACAGAATAAAAGACACTACTCCAATCAGTCAGCGCCTGAGTTGTCGAAAAAGCAGTGCACAATATATACCTACATAAAGGAGAGACAATGTTAGAGATAATTATATTAGTTGAGGGAGAAGCCTATATATCGGATTGAGTCTTCTGAAAAACTTCATGTAATTACCACACAATGTCCAATAACAAATACGATAATAAATAATTCCTCCATTCTTGAATAATTGCAACATGAACAGGGTTACCCAGTTTTAAAAAGAGGTGAAAAGAAGGACCAACTTAATAGCCTATTAGGCATGCTTGATTTGCTTGACCAACAAATTTTTTTATTTTTTTGCAACTTCCCAAAAAGGCTAGTGTTGCAATGAAGTATCAAAGAATGGAGGAATAAAAAACCTATTAGGGCATGCTTGGATTGGGGGTAATGCTTTAAGGGGGTATTAAAGGACAAACTTGAAAAATGAATGTGTTTATAGGAGGCGGTAAGGGAAACAAGAGGTAGAGATGGTGAAATTGCTTAGAAAAAGAGAGATTGATGGTGTGTAACACTTTAAAAGAGAAATCGGAAGTGAAGCATAAAATTTACACATGTCTGCAGTTAACAAGTATATCACGTTAGGCACAATATAATTACCCATAAAATGTATGCATCTACAGAACTAAGACATGGGAAATGAAGCATATAGATAAATACACATAAAACAGGTAAAAATGCCACTGAATACAAGAGTTAAGAAAGCCAAGAGATACACAACCAACCAGCAATTAGATCAATGTAAATGGACCCAAAATGAGGTTGCACATACCAGAAAAGCATGAGTACAAAGACTGCATTTCTGTAGAAGTTGTAGATCACTAAATAACCAACACGATGATAGTTCCAATGTCCATGCACCAATAGTAATCTTTTCAAGAATCGAAATTGACCCATAGCAAAATCAGATGCCATCACTGCCTGGCGTCCTTCCTGACCACAGATTCCAACCCCAACATCCGCCATTTGAATCATCGAAACATCATTTGCACCTAGGTTCATATTCCATCAAACAAAAATTAGCTCTTCACCACAACATATTCCATGCAAACAAATAAGCACACTATAGAGGAAAAAAGGGAAAACAAGCTTCCCAGTGGAGCAATTTTAAAGACAATCATCAGTATCAATCTTAAAGTAGCATTACGATCACCTTAGCCCAACATCTCAAAAAACACCCCCTGCCAGTCCAGCTCCAGCATAACCTCTACACCCAAAATTCAGAACTTCTTACCCCACCAACTTCACGACACAAGTCAACAGTTCCCCAGCCAACAAACCTTGAACCAGTCATCCCACCATCATTCAACAATAAGCCCATAACTGCAAAAGAGACAAACAATGGTCTCCACTTCCAGGCACAAGCCACAACACCCCACCAAAAGTATACCCCATCACCACCACAAGATGCTTATCCCACCAGCCAAATAGCAAACAACCTACTGAATGAAAATGAGAAATCAAGAACTCGAGAGATTATCCGACCATGTAAACCCTGACTATATGAGTTTATGACTATTAGCTTATTAAACTCTATGCATGAAACTAAGGATCTAGAGCTTTACTGGACACATGACCAGCAAGGCAGAAGGGTACATGATTTGTGGTGGGTGCGACAATCAGAAAGAATCTTGTAGCTACTGGCTACTTTGGTCATGTGGAGTATGCTGGAAAGTTCATTTGAGGCTGGGTAGAACTTCAGGATTTGCAGGAGGTTTAACCTGACGTTGAGTAAAAAAAGGTCCTGTTATAAATTATTTTCCCACACAAACAAATGATGACTACATGAGATCATAATCTTGTATTATGTAGTAGGACCCCATTTGAAGGATCAAAGCTTTGAATGATTAATTGGAATACAGAATTTCCTTTTTCCTGCCAAAGCATAAATATAGGGAAACTTTCCCTCTATTGATTCTACTACCTCTGGTTCAGGATAAGTGCAACAAACTAATTATCAATACTCTCAAATGATGCCTTAATGTTGCATTTATTTTGAACCGAAGGTAGTCTTTCTTTGCTTATAGCTACAAGACCCCTAAAGCATATATTGGTTAGTAAAACATTCAATTTTAAGTCATGTAGAATTCGAGTTCTTGCAAATAACTAATCAATTTCATAAGTAGCAAACTGCATGGATACCCATTGAAATTATTTATATTTTTAGAAAGAATACCCCTTGTAAAGTTGATTTGATAAAGGTATTAAACATAAGTATCTGTATAACTCAATTTTACAAATCTTCAGCTAAACATGAAATATATCAATTCAAAGAAGGCCTAGTCAAAGGTAAATTAATGGAAATCACAAAACCAACTTACCATCACCAATAGCCAGTGTCAAATCATCAGTCCGACTCTTAATTAAGTCAACAATCCCGGCCTTCTGCAAGGGTGCAACACGACAGCAAACTACAACTTGACAAGAAGTTGCAAGATCAAACAGCTGCAGAAAACAACAAAGACAAAACATAACCATAAGATTCGCTTATACAGGTGAAAAGGGTGCTAATGAAGCATAAATGATAATTACAAAAGTAAAAAACTGCATGAACAATATAAGTAGGCAAATGATGTTTTACTTTAAAACTGTTCTTGAAATACCAATAAATATAAAGCAATCAACCAAATAAGCATAGTACAAATACTAATCACATAAAATGTCAAGGAAGCCACATTAGTGATACAGTTCCACACCTCTGATTCAAGATCTTTCTCGAGAATGTAAACCAAACTATTCCCATCTATAATGAGTGCCAATGAAGAACTTGATTGTTCTTCCTCCATCCCTGGGTTCCATGATACTCTTTCCACGCTCTTTGAATTATTTGGGATCTCAAGATAACCATTTGAGGTGTCCTTCCGTTTCAAAGTCTGATCTCCAAAACAGCCTGAAGTGACAAAGTACTTGGACTTTGCATCAGCTAAAAGGGTTCTGCATTCTTGCTCTGATGTTCCGTTGATAATGATCAGCTGCATTGCAGTAGTCAAGAGCCTGCAGGAGAGCCCAATGGAGATTGCAGTCTCTTGTTTATCCCCAGTTAAAACCCAAACCTTAATCCCAGCCTGCCGAAGGGACTCAATAGCTTCAGGGACACCATCTTGTAATTTATCCTCAATGCCAGTAGCCCCAAGTAATCTCAAGTCACGCTCAATCAAAGATGCTGTTTGACGTAGTTTTGCTGATCTATCAGTCAAAGAAGTGCTAGCATCCTCATACTTCTGCTGCCACTCTTCAAGTTCTGCATCTGTTAAATCTCGTGCAGCCACAACCAATGTACGCAAGCCAACAGATGAATATTCACCAAGATGAGCATGAGTGGCAGTTAGGACATGATCCCCCCTTTCCACTTCATTGGCCATAATAGAGAACATAGAAGTATCAGCACCTTTTACTAATACCTTCACAGAGTTGTCAGGAAATCTAATTACAACTGACATCCTTTTCCGAACGCTATCAAATTCATGCAAACCCAAAACATCCAACCTAAAAAAAAAGACATTAGAACGTTGTGCAGCCATAAGAAAATCACTATATTGCATGAAAATACTACGAATATAGTATATAAAAAGAATGGGAGCCAAAAGCCAGCAATAACGTTTTCATAATGACTTTCAGAAAATGGCGGGAAGAATAAATTATAAAAACTAGTGTATACCCAATATACCAAAATAATTATAAAGAGACAATTATAGTGCGTTAAATTGAGAGCACAAACATTCCCATTACCAAGATAGAGTAAACTAGCACTTAAATTAGTTCCACCTAATTAACAAAAACAAATTCTAAGACAGAAAATTTTATAGACGTTTTTGTAAACCCAGTTACTCACACGGATTGACAATAACTCAAAAACTATGCCCACTATATACATGGTAAGAATATATGGCAATATTAGAAATTTCTTTTGCAAATTTTACATACTTAACAATGTATAAATACACATATATTATATACATGGTGCACTCTTATTAAAATACTAACCCACACCATAAAATTCCGGTAACTTGCTGCTAAGTTCTAAATTATAAAAAAAAAAAGTTGAAACAACCAAAATCATTAAGGACAACGAAAACCAACGAACACTAGATACAGATGTTGCTTCTCTCACCAAACCCTTCTAACATAATATTGTTTAGCTTTAACTCTTAATAAAACTAATCTGAAGCTTCATTCCATTTCACAGCCAAATCACATAACGAGACCCCCACATCACAGCAACAAACTTTACACCTTTCCTTTGCAGGTAGACATTAGATTACTACAAATGTTGGCATTCATATGAACCCAAGAAGATTAAAAAAGGTTGGCATGTCAATGTTGGATGTTACAGACACATTCAGAACTTTTAAAAGTCTGAACAAAACAGTAGAGTTTTTATGCAAAATAGATAAGTGCTCAAATATTATATGTACGTTCAACTCCTATGAGAACACATTGCATTCTCTTGTATATATATAAGGGAGTGTTAGGCTGTGAAAAAGTTGGAATGGAATAGTATGTATCACAGTATGAGAATAAGAACCCGATGAATAGAGAATTTTTTACTTTTAATTTGGTCCACTAGAAGGTATGGAATTATGGATTGAGATAATAAGAGAGAGGTATGGAATCTCAATCCTTGAGGTAGGTGGGTAGGAGATCAAAGGGGTTTAAAGGGGATGAAATCCTTGGGTATGACATCTCACACCCAAACGTTTCTGCATAACCACCACCAACCGCCTTCCCCAACGACAACACTAATTCCTTTCTCTTTCTGCAAACTTAAGGAACAGTAAACAGACAAAAAGGTAATGTAAAATAGGCTGCATGCAAAGGTGAATCTACATTGAACAAGCTAATTCCTCGCCAGTCACCAATACACAATCAAGCACAAAATTACAGGAGAAAGCGTATTAAAATGTCCATGAACAATTGAATTCAGCTATACAGATACCAAATAAACAAGCACTAGCAGAAATGCAGAGTTGTACATAGAAGAACTGAAGAGAGACTTGGTATGAATTTTCTGTCTACAGAATGCTAAGTACTAATGCATTATCCATGCTTCAGCCAACTACTTTAAAACTGAGTTTGTGCTCTTACCTGAGCTTTTCTCCATCGACATCTATCACAATGTGCCCAGAGGTGCGCTCAAAAAGGGTATATCCATAAGCAGAAGCGGCAGAGACAAGGGCTTGCTCATCAGGAGATTCACCTTGGTAATCAATTGCTTCAGCATCAGCTTTAGCTTCAGCTTCAGCATGCCCAAGTGAAATACTTTGATTGAACATAGGAATGACCGTGTTACATGCAGCCAATGTCAAGAAGAACTCATGCGCAGCATTTTTATGATCTCCTTCCACTCCTTTATGCAACAAATCCAATAGTTCAAAATCAACATCAACTTCAGACTTCAGTTTCCATCTCTTTCTAGGCACATATGTGACTCCTGCAAATATACAAATAGGGCTAATTAGCTTCAGAGGTTCTCAATCATTCTATCAGTCTGCCTCCTGCTAGGTAGGAACCAAACCCCCCACCCCAAATTGGCACAATAAGACACATTAACCACATCTTGTATCATACACAAAAATATACTCTACTAACAGGTGAATTCAGTACTCCATACTTCGTAAAGGAAAATTATGCTGTCAACTACCTAAGCGAACTCCATACGGCCTGTTCAGCATCTTTTTTGTTTCTAGATTATATATTTAAAAACGAAAGTGAAAATAAACAAAAAAAAAAGTTTGCTGTGATAATAAACAAGCCTAAAGTTTTGAAAAGGTCAATATTTACAGTTTTTGATCTATTCATATTATATTGTAAACTACGCTGTTTACATTCTCAGATGCAAATTTATGATCATAAATATCTTTAATTTTACATTAGCAAAAATAATAGAAATTGAAAGATAAAAAAGCACTCAACAAGATGCCCATATGACTGATTTTTCTTATACAGAAAGAATTTAGAAGATTCTCTAATTTCTAATGGCTCTAAGATAACAAACAGGAACCAAAAAAAAAAGAAGGAAGTATCCAATATGCAACTTGTGGATAATATATACAAAATAGTTTATACGCCTAATCGTCAAAAGTCAAAACTTATCATTCTTGCACTCACTTAAACAGTTAACCTATAGAAGATCTCTAACCAGCAACAAATCCAACGAAAGCATACAATTGTCAAGATATTTAGGTCAAAGTGACTCCAAAACATTATTCCCAATGTAGGGACTTCAAATAAAATTAAATAATACCAAAACCCCAAAAATCTGGACAAAAAAACAATTTCAACTTTTTTTTAACGAAGCACATAGGCAAGTATCAATTTTATCCCCTTTTTCGCACACAAAAGTTGCCAAAACCCTTATACTCAGCAATAGGCTATGCTGCAAGGCAATCATCCACAAATAACATGCAAATGATTCTTCAAAGTCGGCGGGAAATGAAGAAATGAGAAATTGCCATAACGTGGCCAATTTGGACATAAGCTATAAATCTATTCAAGCGAAGGTAAAATACAGATTGAAACAAAGAACTCTATAGAAGATAATAATTAATTCCCTAATCCCCATCCCACCACTCCACGCTGGAATGCTGGATACATATATCCCTTGTGACAACTCAAGACAAGCTCCAAACTCATCCCATATATGGGCAGCAAAATAGAGATTGCAAGTACAGATGACAACTAGTATGATTATCAATGAAAGATCTATATGTATGATTATCAGAAGTGCAAGTATGGACTTTCTTTTCTAATTTCTCTGTTAAGAATCCAGGAATATATTAAATGTATAAATGCCTAAACTAACTAAACACCAACTCACCAAGAACAATCAGTTTACACCAAGGCCATGTACAAAAGAATCTGAAAAAAGAAAAAGAAAAAAAAAAAAAAAGATAGATGCATTTGGAATTAGATGTCCCCAAGTATATATTTTATCAACTGGAAAAGCATCAGGAAACTCAGAGCACATATTACACACAAATAGCCCTAGTTACCTGAAAGGCTCTGGCCTGGCGCAGGTGCAGAAGCAGCAGAAAAGGTCCCATACATCTTTCCATAGATACTAGCAGTCCTAAATTCCATTTTGTTTTGAGTGAGGGTCCCAGTCTTATCTGAGAATATGTAACGTATCTGACCCAAGTCTTCATTTATGTTCAAAGATCTACATTGGAACCTTGAGTTACTACTGCTGTCATACATATGCTTGTCTCCTATCATGAAATAGGACTGTCCTAACCGAACCAACTCCATTGTGATATATAGTGAAATTGGTATCATTATCTGAAACACTATAATGGAACTCAAGAAGGCAAAGAAAGTCTCCATAGGAATCCCATAATATTTGTAATTTTTTCCTTCATTTCTTCCTCTCGTTAAATATCTTTTCCGATAGTAAGGTAACCTGTCAAGCTGCACCTTGTGACGTTTCAGCCACAGGCCCATACCAAGAGCAACAACCGAGCACATGATAAGAAGAAAAACTGATAACCACAGTGTTTCCCTGTTCATATGGCTTTCCAATTTGCTTCTCTTAGCAGGGGAAGCTGCACTATTCAGCATTGCTTTAGTTTCCTGGCCAGTATATACCACGACACCAATCACCCATTCTGTGTTTTTCAGCTGACAGCCACGCAAGATGATGTTTGATTGACTAAGGGGAAACTTATGTCCTCTGAAGTCCATATTGGCAGTGAACTCATATATATTCCGATTAGGTTGTTCACATCTGACCAAACCTAACACTGCCCCTCCTTCCGCAACAACTGATGCCGTTTCCTGCCTTGCATACCTGGTCTTCAAGTTAGACTCTCCATCCAAATTCATTGTCTGGATGTAAGCAATACCACTGGGATCACTTGTTCCAAGCAATACTATGTCACAAGGAATTGTTTCATTAGCATGTATTTTCACAACTTCACCAGCCTGTATATCCTTCCACTTCTTTGTCTCAAAACATTCTAATTGAAGCACATGGGCCTCCTTGTTATTCTCTTTTTTGTCCGACCTAAATCTACGCCAATCTTCATAACCATCCTTTATGGCAGTTACACTAAGCACAAACAAGAGAGGGAAGAGGGACACTGTCCTTCCAAATACTGCAAGCGGAGGAAGTTGGTTGAGAGCAGCTATGGCTAGAAAATAAAGATAAGCGACTCGGTGGAATTGGATGAATAGATTCTTGGGCAAGAAATTAAACAAAGTATATTTGCTGGTACGGATCTCATTACTTACGAATTCATACTTATCATTTGTCCTCTTTGGATCACCAATATAGACTAATCTCGGGCTTTGATCGCGGAAAATGTTATCATCCACCTGCCCATTCTTATAAAGAGCCTGAGATTTTCTCAACTTTTCCTGCACCCTTGAGGCAGTACTAGAGATCTCAAAAGTAGCAGGATGACTAGTTTGCTCCATTCCACCCCACGACACGAGGCGCTTGCCGTCTCGTGTGGGGTGTTGCAAAGGGGATGGGTCAGACAAATGAGAGCCAGCAGAATAAAACCGTTTTCTTCTAGAGCCAGGACTAGGGGACTTCTCAACCACCCTCTTAGCAAAACTATCGTCGACTAAAACGGTGGGCTCTTTCTCCTCTTTCACATCGAATGAAACAGATTCTGCTTCGTGTGGCATAGATGAGAATGAAGCATTTGAACACAGAGAACCCAAACTACCAACGGCAGATCGATATCTGGGCACTGAATGTGAAGAAGATTCAGACAATTCAAGAAACGACTCACTACTAGAAGTCATAAAGAATCCTCCAACTCGCACATTGGAGAAACATTAACCAACACAAAACTTGCACCGGCTGTGGAAGCTATATAACAACAACGATCCAATGCATCACTATAAATTATTCTTTTCTGTTGCTTCCCTAAACCATTGAAACTAATCACTTCAAACCTTCCTCCTCAAAGTTCAATCAATAAAGCACACTGTAGTATCCAACGGCAAGCCAGCGCTGCAACAACAATTAAGTCCACATTAGCGTAACCACAAACAAAACGGAACGGAACGATTACCAAATGTTCCAGAACAAAACTAAAGCCAAAATTTCGATCATAACTGAGATAATCTCTCCAACAAGTAACTCTTGAGTCTAAACTTCGACAATTACTAGGGCCGAGTATCATCATTGCTACACATTAACAGTGAAGGAGCTATCTACGATAACACGAAAGCAAAATTCACCAAATTGCTAAACCACTAGTACAAAAATTGAACAAATATCAATTGAAAACATATCAATAAACTAAAAATGTGCTTAATTGAACAATTATAAACCCTAATTTAACGCAATATAGCACATCAATCAACCAAACAGCTATATTAGCTATAGTAAAAGGAGAAAAGAGACTAACCAGTGAGGTGAAGATGGCGATGAAAGCGTCGATCCAAAAAACAACACAAAAAGCGCCAAAATAATTCGCTTCGATAATCGCAATATAAAATCAGCTCAAAACTAAGAAATTCTTATGAATTATACCGAATAAAAATCACAGATTATGAATTTGTTCTTCAAATTTCAAAATTAACAACAACAATAACAAAAATCGATCAAAAAAATCTGTTTTTAATCACAAAAAATGCTGATTCAATGACGAAAGATCTGATCGCAGAATTTCAGATCAAATTAATTTTTGATTTTTGATTTTTGATTTTTTTATTTATTAATTTTTGTGGTAATTTCGTGTAATTTGATTTGGTGTGGCGGTGAAATAACACAAAAAAAAAAAAAAGCAAAAAAATAATATCAATTTAATCGCATTATTTGGAAGAATTGAAGATTTGAGAAACGAATTAAATTTAGGGATTTCGGAAAATTAGGGTTTTTTTTTTAATTAATTGAAATGGAGATTAAATTGGGAGGGGGAAATGCAGGTGGATTGAAGGTGGAGTGGATTGCACGAAGAGAGAGGAGAGAGAAACAAAAAAGAGAGGAAGAGAGATGCATGGATGAACATAAATCCCGCGTCTAGTTAATTCATAATTTATCAATTTATTTTGATTAATTAAATTTAATTCTCTGTAAAATATTTCTTTCGTATTATTTTGTTGGTTATGTTTGTATTTATGCGGTGTATAAATTATTTGTACGGATTGTTGCTTATTGAAATTTTTTATTATTGCATTGCCATGATCAATTTTATCTTGATTGTAATTAGTTAAAATAAATTGTATGAATTATCATGAGCATTAAAAAAAGCCATTAAAATAAGCACTTTTCAAGAAGTAAAAAAATAGAGTAATTAACTTGACTACGCGTCTACGCATTTACCTTATTAATCACATAAAATTCCACGCAACCTACAGTGAATGATCTGGACCGCACCAAACCGCGGACCAAACCGTCTTTCTGCGGTCTGATCTGGTTTGCGGTCCAAAATTTACGGTCTGTTTTTTTTTAAGCTAGACCGTAATTTTTGCGGTCTAATCTGGTTTTTTATTTTTTTTAGACCAGACCAGAACANAGACAATTCAAGAAACGACTCACTACTAGAAGTCATAAAGAATCCTCCAACTCGCACATTGGAGAAACATTAACCAACACAAAACTTGCACCGGCTGTGGAAGCTATATAACAACAACGATCCAATGCATCACTATAAATTATTCTTTTCTGTTGCTTCCCTAAACCATTGAAACTAATCACTTCAAACCTTCCTCCTCAAAGTTCAATCAATAAAGCACACTGTAGTATCCAACGGCAAGCCAGCGCTGCAACAACAATTAAGTCCACATTAGCGTAACCACAAACAAAACGGAACGGAACGATTACCAAATGTTCCAGAACAAAACTAAAGCCAAAATTTCGATCATAACTGAGATAATCTCTCCAACAAGTAACTCTTGAGTCTAAACTTCGACAATTACTAGGGCCGAGTATCATCATTGCTACACATTAACAGTGAAGGAGCTATCTACGATAACACGAAAGCAAAATTCACCAAATTGCTAAACCACTAGTACAAAAATTGAACAAATATCAATTGAAAACATATCAATAAACTAAAAATGTGCTTAATTGAACAATTATAAACCCTAATTTAACGCAATATAGCACATCAATCAACCAAACAGCTATATTAGCTATAGTAAAAGGAGAAAAGAGACTAACCAGTGAGGTGAAGATGGCGATGAAAGCGTCGATCCAAAAAACAACACAAAAAGCGCCAAAATAATTCGCTTCGATAATCGCAATATAAAATCAGCTCAAAACTAAGAAATTCTTATGAATTATACCGAATAAAAATCACAGATTATGAATTTGTTCTTCAAATTTCAAAATTAACAACAACAATAACAAAAATCGATCAAAAAAATCTGTTTTTAATCACAAAAAATGCTGATTCAATGACGAAAGATCTGATCGCAGAATTTCAGATCAAATTAATTTTTGATTTTTGATTTTTGATTTTTTTATTTATTAATTTTTGTGGTAATTTCGTGTAATTTGATTTGGTGTGGCGGTGAAATAACACAAAAAAAAAAAAAAGCAAAAAAATAATATCAATTTAATCGCATTATTTGGAAGAATTGAAGATTTGAGAAACGAATTAAATTTAGGGATTTCGGAAAATTAGGGTTTTTTTTTTAATTAATTGAAATGGAGATTAAATTGGGAGGGGGAAATGCAGGTGGATTGAAGGTGGAGTGGATTGCACGAAGAGAGAGGAGAGAGAAACAAAAAAGAGAGGAAGAGAGATGCATGGATGAACATAAATCCCGCGTCTAGTTAATTCATAATTTATCAATTTATTTTGATTAATTAAATTTAATTCTCTGTAAAATATTTCTTTCGTATTATTTTGTTGGTTATGTTTGTATTTATGCGGTGTATAAATTATTTGTACGGATTGTTGCTTATTGAAATTTTTTATTATTGCATTGCCATGATCAATTTTATCTTGATTGTAATTAGTTAAAATAAATTGTATGAATTATCATGAGCATTAAAAAAAGCCATTAAAATAAGCACTTTTCAAGAAGTAAAAAAATAGAGTAATTAACTTGACTACGCGTCTACGCATTTACCTTATTAATCACATAAAATTCCACGCAACCTACAGTGAATGATCTGGACCGCACCAAACCGCGGACCAAACCGTCTTTCTGCGGTCTGATCTGGTTTGCGGTCCAAAATTTACGGTCTGTTTTTTTTTAAGCTAGACCGTAATTTTTGCGGTCTAATCTGGTTTTTTATTTTTTTTAGACCAGACCAGAACATAAACCGTAAATAACTTTGCCTATCATTGTACTTTTATTTTATCGACATTGGACTAATTTTCTATTTATTTTAGTTTTAAAGACAAATTTTATGTTGTAAGATTTGTGGTATTGCAAATATGCAACCTTTTAAATTTGTAACTCTGTATGGTTTTCCATTTTATGATTGATTGATGAATGTTATATTGTCATTTTTTGTTGTGGACTTGCACTTGGCTATATAGGTAAACTTATCATTTGTTGTGTATTAGCATTTCGCTCTTATAAGTTATGCTTCATAAAATCTTTCAGGAATTGCGATTTAACCGCAAACCGCACTAAACCAGACCGTTTAAAAAATTGCGGTATGGTCTGGTCTAGTCTAAAATACGATCTGGTCTAATCTGGACCTCAGACCGCACAAGACCGGACCGTGTACACCCCTAGCAACCAGTACAATCTAAGATAGAGGGTGTAGTATACTATTTCTAATAATTGTATCTTCAATAATAATACAAGTACAAAATAATTGTGTTCCTTACAAAATACTTCGCAATTATATATTCCTTGCAGAAAGAAAAAAAATTACGGTATTTATTTGTGGCCAAAAATATAAAAATTGAAGTGAAATATTTGAAACCTATAATATATATATATATATGTTGTAATTATAAATTAAAAGTATCATATTGATATGTGCGATGAATACATGCATGTATCCAATATATTTAACCTTTATCTTTGTAGTTTTTTATTCCATAAATATAAGTGCGAATGGTGAAATGATTATTTTTTTTTATGGGCGAATAGTGAAATATTACTAGTATACATTTTATCAACCAGACAATCAATAATAGATGCTATAAAAAAATTTAAAAAAATATGACGGTCCACAATTTAGAGCTTATTTCTTCACTACACAGTAGTGTATGAGGGCAAGTGATTCTCGCACTCTTAATTTTATTTTCACACTATAATCCTTGTTAATAAATAAAACAAATTAAAAAATACAATTTGAAGGGAAATGGGGAAATCAAATATGGGAGTGCCAAAATCCTTACCTGTATATAAGCAACTTAAGCGTATTTTAATTTGTGGGCCTAATTAAAGTAATATGAATTAGTTGTCCATTGAGTAATTAAATATCCATTGAGTTTTTGCTATTTTGGGGTAGATTTTGTTAATCTTGCTTAATAATTAATATACTTAGGTTTACATCGTCTAAATAAACTTTAAATTTTAGATCTAGTGTTAATGTATTAACCATTAATTGTTTAACCATTAATGAAGTCTGAATATAATTGTATACAATTGTACTATCTATTAGGCAATGATAAATTTTAATACGGTAGAAAGTTATATTGTAATAATGATAGTTAATAGACGAAGTAGCACGTAATAATTTTTTTTGCTAAAGAAAAGCGCATATGGCTAATCTAGTTGAATTCCATCACAAATATGTTGAAGCCGATGTAACACCTTCAAACAATACCTGTGAATATCCACATTATTTTTTTCTTCCTCTCAAAAAGTTAAACAATTTATAAGGTTAAAGCGGAGGCTACATCCTGAACATATGGTTTTAAGATAGAACTTGTTATGCAATATAAGGTAGACTCTTTTTTTTAGTAATATATGCGCACAACTATTTTTTATGTATTTTTTCTTTTTCAAAGCACATAAAATATGACAACCTTTATAAAGTTTCGTATACTTTCACTACCATGATGGTTATTTCACTTATTTGTGCATAAAATTAGAGAAGAAAGCCACCATAAAGGGAATGAATTCCTTATCTACAAAAATGGATATATAGCCTTTTTTTCATGGTTAAAAAAAAAATGGATAGCTGATGCAAGGGAGTTAATTTTGACGTGGAAAGGAACAAGTGTGATTAGTATTCGCTTTAAATTAGCAGAAAATATCAATATAATAAAACAAATCAAATAAAGACATTGTCCAAAATATAAATAAAAATGAAAAATCTTCTATTATAATCGTAAAAATTATTTTAAAATATTAATAAAAATGAAAAATCTTCTATTATAATCGTAAAAATTATTTTAAACTAGGTCCATTAGCGGTTTTTTTTTTCATTTACTTAATTATTTAGTATTAAAAACAATAGTGTAACATCATTGTCAATAATTGGTCGACAATTTATTCAAAATAATAACGAATGAACAATGGTATAATAATGTATGTGTATTCCATATTATATGTAATACATTCATTTTACGAGGTTTAAAATAAGTGTTATTTGGATTTTTGGATAGCTCCCTCATTATTGTTAAACACAAATTACGGTGTTTGTCAAGGTATTTATGTTGAAAAATAATGTTTTACAAAAGTTAATTGGCTTTTGCCTTTAGGGCTTTGCTAGTAGTACCGAGTCCCATGTATCATTTGCAATTTATTGCTTTATTATATTTCAAGAGGTAGTTTTATATTATATAGAGTATTACACAACTACGTACCTCTAACAACGAGTTATTACTTGTTACTTCATATTTAAGGTTGAATCGTACCTAAATTAAAGTTTTGAGTCACATTAATTTTCGACAAACAGATAAGAAGAAATCGAAAGGTCGAGCAAACACATGGATGGAAGCCAAAGAAGCAATGTGATAAAACTATAAAAGACACACTAGCTATATGATCACTTTACATGGCTAACGTTTGAAGGTAGAAGGCAAATTAAACCCCAATAACAAAAGCAAATAAAAGTGTCTCTTTCATTTCACTATACTTATCATATAAGCAAAGTAGTCGTACCAAATTGCCAAATACAAAAGAACGAGATATTGTTTGATGAGTGGAGTGGAAAAGTTTTCGCTTTTTCAGGTATGATAAACTTATACTAGTCTAATTTGCGCACATAGATAAGAAAGTAACGTATATTTACTTTTTTACAAGTAACATAGTCTTTTCTTTTATGTTGCGACCTTATTGATTAGTTGGGTTGGTCTTATAATAAAATTGCAATTATCATATATATGGGAGTTGTAATATGATGAGGTTACGCTATGAATTTGAATCCCATGTATCTTATTAAAACTAAACTCCTTCCCAATACCTTCCACTTGACAAGTGTACTGTGTATCTCAAAATTGCAACTTCGTATTACTATAAGTCCATGACATGCTACAATCAGATATTGTTCTTGATGATTAGGTTTCGATCTCCTCCCAATTGATGTTGCAGGTCGAGAAAACAATTACCACTACACCAGCAAGGCAACAACCAAAGCATTTTGGATGTTATGTTATGCCTTCAGTCGAGTAACATAATCAAAGAGTGATAAAAAATATGTACTGTTTTATTGCTACCAACTCCTACCTAGTACTTTTTCCCAAAAATTTTACACGTACATGAATAACTTCTTTGTATGTGGAATTTCACATTATAAACAAAAGCTAAGGATATATGATAGGTGACAGAAATTATTATCTTTCCATATTTTTCTAGGATATTTGAGATATACCTTACGAAATTATATAAGTAGGATATTGGATGGAGCAAAGTAAAAATAGACACAAAAGGGTTCGTAGGAGGAATTGGAGGACAAAAATTAATGGAACATAAGGATTTAGGACATTAAATGGTACTTCAACCTTATTATAGAAGGTTAGAGCTTAAATTAACTTGTTCATCATGAGAATCTACTACTTCATCTATTAATTCACTCATCACACCATCTAAGTGCAACCTTGGGCTTTGCTGCCTTTGCGATGCCAAAATAGGTGACATTTTGTCATAAATTCATAATAGACTTTGCAATACTAGATCATTTTAATTTAATGCCGTCAAACTCATAATATTCATGGCTGAACAATAGAATCCATCGGTAATAAATCCATGATTTTGAAAGCTTCCACGCGGCTACTCGGGCTGGATTAGCTAGCCCGAGCTTGGTTGATGCCCAAGCACGAGTCACCAAAGTACCAAACCATATAAAGCCCAATTCGAAAATACAATTGCATGGAACCTCCTCTCCTAAATCCTTAATCTCTCATTCACAAATTTCAACTTCTTGTACCTCTTTCATGTCACAATTGACAAGTATAACTTAATTCCAACTTAGTATCACCAACAATTAACAAATGTAACAAGACATTACATAGTACTTCCAACTTTCCAAAGGTTCACAATATATATATTATGCCAAAAAATGAAACAAAATCCGAAATCAATCAATCAACCATGGTTGAATAATTCTCCATCATTTTAATTTCTTTTGTATACAATGTTCACTTATCATCCAAATCAGTTTCCAAGCTCAATAACCTTAACGTAATTGGCAACTTTTTCGACGTTGCAGTAGACCTTGCACCAGTAGATGCTGATGCCGAAGCTGACACTGGTGAACTCGTAGCACTCATGGTTGGACTGTCACTAGTGCTACTTTCATCCACCAATTCTTCATTCGCTGTTTCACCAGACTTCTCTTCACTCTAAATATTTACAAGATCATCATTTAGTTAACATTTAAATTCCGAATTTTATAATACCGCTCTATATTATTAGTTACCTCGAAATAAAAAGGGACGGAGGTAGTACTAATGAAAAAAAAAATCAATTACTTACAACAGTTGGTTCAATTTCTTCTTTATTGTTCTTCTTCTTCTCCATTTCCTTTTCTCTCAACGATCGAATCGGAGACATCCTCTGCTTCAATTAAACAAAAATCAAATAAAATTCAGCCATATATTCAAAAAATAAATAAATAAATAAAAACCAATTGATTGAATTCGCAAAATTTAGTTAAGTAGTAGGGAGTACTAAATACTAACCAAACAAGCGAGCTTAAGGTGTTTAAGCCGATAAAGGCGATCAACCTCGATTTCGAGCTCTTTTTGAAACTGACCACGGTTAATGAGCTCAGTCATTTGCACCTCAAGTACACGGTTACGCTGTTGAAGCAATTCACAAGTCTTATCTTTATCATTCTTAAGCCTTTCGAGCTTCTGCTTGACCGCGGTGAGCTCCTCAGCTAAGGAAGCATCCATTAATTGTATATTCATCATGTTTATAACATCCGTGTTAATGTTCTCTTTGTTGGAGTTACTAATGATAGGTGATGGCGATAATGATGACAAGGGTAAGGTTTGTTTTGGTTTTGGAGAAATAATGTCATAGTGATTAGTTTTGATAGTGGTGTTATTGGTGGTGAAGTTGAATATATTGTTGTGTTTTGGTTGTAGTGGTTTGCGGTGGCCGAGGTGGGGAGAGGCCGTGGTGGTGGTGGGTGGTTCGGCTGCTAACATTGTCAAAGAATGTGAAGGTAGAATAGAGGCGATTCGGGTCCAAGGATTGAAGAAGGGAGGAGATTATGAATTATGCGAAATGATGATGGTTTGTTTTAATAATGGTTGGGGTTTTGTTGGTATTTGGATTTGTTTAATTTTGAATTTGAATTAAGAGGGGGCGGGTTAACGGCTATATGTAGCAATTTTTTTTAGGGGTTTGGTAAGTGGTAACATGTCTTTTTTTTGTGATAGTGGAGTTGAAAAGGTATGTGCAGAATTTACAGAATATATAATTTATTTGTAGTTATTTAATAGTAAGGCCTATTAGCTCAGTTGGTTAGAGCGTCGTGCTAATAACGCGAAGGTCGCAGGTTCGAAACCTGCATAGGCCAAATTTATTTTTAACCCAAATTCCTATTTTTTTTTATAACCCAAGTTCCTGTTCATACTGACTACTGAGTGTTGAAAATGACAAGAATTTTAGAAGCATATACAACAAAACCATTAACAGCTTTAATCCACAACAAGTAAGATCAGTTATATGAATCATTCAATACATCATCACCTTAATTTCAACAGCTATAAGTATTGTACAAATGAGAGTTAATATACTCATATTATATACATTGTCCACAAAATTACTATTCAAAATCAAGACTCCTCGATTCTTCATATGCTTTTTAAACTTCGTCTGAGGTTTTCCTACCTCTTGTAAAAGTCACACAGCCCAAATTTGCAGTTTTTATTGGAGGATCTTCTAGGGGACGTTGCACATGATCACACAAACGCAGTTGATATTTTCAGGTTTAACAACCTACGAAGTATGCAGGGGAGGTGTTGTATGATATTTGACTACATATAATCCATAGGCAAATCAAAGTCACTGCCTATATCTCTAGTTCCTGGGAAGAATTTCGATTTCCGCTTACTTGTCTTTCTCTTTGGTTTGCGATCAACAGTAGGTTGCATAGATTCTGATTCCAAGTTCTGGCAATTGAGGTTAGATGTCTTGGTGTTATTTGGGCCCAAGAAGCCCTGGAAAGAGAACAAGAACCAAAGATTCCATCAAAATAAATTTATTTTGATTGTGCATATCTTATTTGCATGGTTTGACAGTTAAAAATTTAAACAAAAATATCTTAATCCAAGAGGAACACTAAAATGTTGGACATCAGCTAGCATATTCAGACATGATGACCAACTCAGATGATTACTGCACATCACCAATCCATTTATTGTCCGCCTACCACATTAAGAAAATTAGAGAGTCATTACCTTGGTCAACCTTTGGATACGAGAGGCTGCTGCTTCATGTACTATGATGACATCGGACACTACTTCTAATACATCTTCAGTGAATAAGGCATAAGTACTTACCTGAAATAATCAAGATAGGCCCCTAATTATTTATGGATAAAACTTTAGAGATAGATCGTTTACATGTATAACAGGCAATCAGTAAATTTGATACCTCTACTGTAAAAATAAATTAAAAAAATGCCTCTATTGATAAAAAGAGTAAATTATAGTTGCATGTATACTGATATAAATGGAAGAAAAAAAGTATTTGGTCAAATATCATGTCATTTAAGGAGCCAAATTTCAACGCAAAAGGGATGCTTCCCAATACTTCTCTGTGCTAGGAGTGAATGGCATAGTTTTTTGGGTACCTTATGCAGATGATCTAAACGGAAAAAGTGCACCAAAAAGAAAAACAGTGCCAAAATAAGGAGTCGAAGGAGTGAATCAAGGTTAAAGACAATGCATTTGGTTTTCAGCCTTCAAATTACCTATTTAAGATATTTGTCTAACATTATTAGTTTATAACAATTTCAGAACTCAAGAACATGTTTATTACAATATATATAAGCACAAATGACTTACCAGACTCGACGGGATAACTGAATAACCAAATGCATCAAGCTCAAGGGACTCCACAGTGCCAGAGTTGATGTTGAAAGTGTAACCACGAACCTGAAAGAAAACAGAAAATGTAAATGCAATAGATATATGAGAGAGTTTTTATTTTCTAAAACAAACCTCGAGCAGACACTCACCTTTCCCAAATTCCGATGTCCAGGGGTTATAACACTGTACCCTACCTAACATAAGGGCAAGAATGAGATCTCACACCATAAACTTGATGCGAATATTAAAAGGATTCATATATTTAAGGAAGAAGTTTCACAAGCATGATTATACAACATAATAACGCAACAAATGACACTTCATATAACAATATTCCATAGAAAGCAACCTTGCTGCAATATTGTACCAGTCATCAATTTTCGTGAAGAGTAAATGGTGTATACCTACAACTTAGAATGGTATAAATCACAAATTTTTTCCAGCCATTGAGGTACACCTGATTATACAATAGTACAATACTCCCCGAAGAACATAAGGGAGGAAAAGATGTGGAAGAGCAATTATATAACTGAATCATAATTGTATCTGTGTATTAAAATGGTTGTCTTTGACAATCCTATCCATAAAATTTGTTACACACACAAGGCTGCAAAAGCATCCAGCAGGTTCAAATATCAAATATACTGCGTAGTTAAAACTAAGAAGGAAAACACACAACATACCAAGGATTCCAGTCCAACTGTTCCAAATTCATTAAGCATACAATTCTCCTCCTGGACAAGCACTACATCGCCAATCTGTAACAATTAAATTTCATACATGATTGACAAGAGTAAGATTACATCAACAGTTACCATGGAGTATCACTTTTGACCCAGGTTGTATATAAGTACGAAGTGAATCAAGATCATAAGTGATAGCAAACATGTAAATATGTAATATAGTCTCACCATAGGTTTAGGATAGGTATGTAATTAATCAATTTGTTATACGAAGTTTCCATACGATAAAGTCAGCGTTATCTCAAAAACCTTATAAAAATTGATCAATGACATTCTCTCCAACTAATGAGATTTATGACCAGCTAAGTTTAGGTTTTTTCACCTCAAGAAAATTATGTCTGTAGTGTTTTTATCAGTGTCCCCTCCCTTTTTCTAATGAATGCATTATTGTTCCACCAACGTTTTTCCTAGGACATTTTTCACTCTTTTTCATCTCACATATTGTAAGTGCATGGAACATGCACTAGCACTACATCCTTGTGTCCAGTGGTTATTTAAGTATTTAACCATTGTGCAACAAAGTCTGGCCTCTTCATTCTCTTGCTATTACATAGTATCAGACAGTTTAATTCGCTTGTTTTATTTACACAGCCATTCTAATTTGACACGGAGCCTTCATCACGCATGATATTTCCCTAATAATCTGTCTCTTCTATAAATACAATTTCAAGTCTAGTCTTATTGGCGAAGGCCAGACAGTTACAAAAAATAGTTATGGGCATACCAACCACCCACCTCCTTACCCTCCTCTATTCCTTAACAAATTCCTCACCACACTCAATTTTATCATAAACCTTGCAAGAGACAATTTATATGCATCATCATCCATGGTTCATCGATCCATGACTCCACAAGCCCCGTCACATGTTTGCTCTCACCATAAGTCATCAACTCATTATAAGGCCTCAAACAAGCACCAGATAACTTGGTAGTAGATTATCTGCATCCTCCCTCACATAGTCACATGCTTGCTTACTTTATTGATAGAATTAATGGATTATTGAGAACCCATTAAGTTATGCTTTAAAAGAGATAAAATTGAGACGTTTATAATCACTGTTTCATAAGTTCGTGTAAGAGGTCTAGACTCTAGAGTCTAGAGAGAAGGCCCTAGACTGCGGGCACATGACCATTAACAAAAGCAGAGTTGATTTCGTGACGTTCAACAATCAACATTATTCTCATTGATTTTAACAGTTTTCTTGCCATACTGGCATACTTCTAGTATAAATTTGTGCCTTGATTGATGCCTTCCTTTACCATCAGTTTCTATAATTTGGCAATATATAATCCTTCTCCAACCCATGACAATGTCCTCATCTCACTCATTTCAAATCAATCAATCAATCAAAGCCTTAATCCCACTCAATTCAAACAAAATAAAAGCCACAGACATCAAAGGTTACCCTCTGCCCTTCTCTGACACTAAACTTACAGTTTAGAAGCATCAACATACATGGTTCATTGATCCACCTACTCAGAATAACAGAAGGCAATAGACAAGGACATGATTAGGCAAGAAGTATGGGATGATAATCACCTAACAATAGTTATTTTGAATGTTACAAAAACAACTCTGATCTGTCCATAAATAATATGCAAGGATAAAATTCCAGCCACACTTACACCCATACATGTACCATATCACTCAACCGAGTTCAGGGAATGTGCAATTTTTTGTTTGGTAGTCTAAAGCCTTCCCTCTAAAATTCTAGCAAAAAACTAACGAAAAACGTGAGTTATATATAGTAGGAAAAAGTTCTCTAATTTATCAATGATGGACTCTCTTGAAGTCTATACAATGGGTTCTAACTTCTAACTTCTGAGGAACTACTTTGTCAATAAGTTGAAGGGTTCGCTAATATGATCCCAAGTTCTCAACATAGCCTTATAAATTTTAATCACGGGCATTCTCTCCAACTAAACAGGTTTACACAATTCAACAGTAGCTTTGGTCACATATTCCCCAGAGAACAACAACAGTGATATGTGTCAAAGTAACCAAAAAGTAGCCTCAAAATGATAAGAATAATATCTGAAATGCAAATAAATGAAGCATAATGATAGGATAGTCAAATCAAAACTACATTCATGTTCTCATAATGCGTCAAGCTACAAGCAAGACTTGAAGTGAGAGGATAAAAGAAAGCTGACATAGTAATATAAATGCAAACAAACAATACGTGAGAGATAAAAGAATTAAGAAAGCTAGTGCGACTTTATATATGCAAGCAAACAATAAGTAACAGACAAAAGAAGACTGGTATGATTGCTTTTGTGCAAGAAAACAAAAGGCAGATTACAGACGAACGGATCTATTTTGTATGGTGCTTTACCAAGACATATAAAACCCTACCCTTCATATTAGCTAAATTACATACCTTGTTGACATCTTCGAGAAGAAGCTTTATCAACTCAGAAGAAAGTAAGTTTGGCCTGACTTCTACCTCCTGTACTGCCCACTGAAATGCAAAAACAACAAGAAAGGGGAGAATAAATGACCCAGGTATATATTTCATCAAAAGATGAGATGAATAAAACATAGAAACATAAATTTTGCATGAAAAATTTTAAGGTCTGTAATGGACAAGGATAATACAAAACGGCCTAAAAAACTGATTTGCTGAAGCTTCAGGTCCCTATTTCTGTATTTGCATCCGCCGAAAAGCAATTTGATGATATGACGACCAGTAACTTGTCGATGAATTTGATTGAGATATAAATCAAATTTCAAAGCTCAATAGCCTGCCAACATGTGCTAGATAAGTAGGAAAACAAAGGCATGGTCATTCAGAAAAAAGTAAGCCTACCCAAAAACAAAGGTCATTGTGCCCCTGAAAAGTTTAGTAATTTACCTTCCTCTCATTTTCCCCAATCCACAAAGCACCCCACATAATTCCTTCCCTGACATCAAACCGTGATACTACTATCTCTTACCCTATAAACTTTCCTCCTATGCCTTGATTCTCACTCCTCTTTCTCCACTCCATCTATACTCTTGTAATTGTTACTTTGCAGAAAATTCCAGCTAACTATGTAAGCCCTTAATGACTCTAACAACTGCAAAACTTCAGCAAATTTATAAATATAAAGAGATGGACCAAGTTGGCAGTTTTTTCTCTCCTACTTCGTAATGAAAATCTTTGTATTCAATCCAACACTAAAACTTAATATAAGTTTTCTAGAAAAGATGTTAGTTCAACTATATACAATCTATTTTCGCTTCATTCACATAAGGTTCAGTTAGTTTTAAGAACTTTCACAAAATTCTAATAGGCTCCGATCACAAATACAACACGATCCTTAATCCACACAAGTTCAGATAAGTGTTTAGAGGTTTAAATGAACCACCTGCACTGAAACAGAACACACTATAATGGAGTTTTGTTGTTGAGGATGCCTGCTGAGATCAGTGAAACAAAAAAGTAGCAAGGTGGTGTAAGCTTGTGTATTTTCAAACAATGCTGCAAGTTGTTTTTTTTTGGCTGCTCTCTGATTCTACATCCCTAGCTATATCTGGGTGGTCTGCCTTACTGCTGATGAGCTTGGTTGATAGTTGATACAGTTGGTCGTGGGAAGGGTAGTTAAAGCGGGTGAGCAGCAGGAGCAAGGGTTGGTGAGAATAGGTGGCAGCGGGGGTGGTTGGTTATTTGGATATGCGGGGATGAATGGGCAATGTGAATATTGGTGGCTGGTTTGTGTTGGATAGGCAGACATTTAGATATGTTTAAGGCAAGTAGTTTAGAGAAATGCTTGATAGAGATGGCTATTGCAATTCTTACTGCCAAGTTTACGACTGCAACTTTCCAAAACGCAATATGTGCATATAAAAACCATTCTAATGCTCCATTTTTTAAATCCGGAGAGAAAAAACCATAAACAAATTATAAACACAAAATGATAGGAACATCCAAATTATTGAAGTCAATCCTAAACATACCACAGTCTTATTCAGATATTCAATACATTATGTATAATATAGTATGAACTTACAGAAGCAGTGTCAACCCAAAGTTGTGAGACAAATCCCAAACTCCGAGCAGACTCCATCCCAATCACTTGCTTTGCAAGAATGCTTGATCTCGTCATCAACTGTTTTCTACTACTAGATTCCAGCTTTCTCTTTGGCTTACGTTGTGTCTTGGACTTGGATTGCAGAAGCTCCTCAACTTGGTCTTCTAACTCCGAAACATCTTTCTTCCCATTAGCTTCAATAGCCATCAAATCCTCAGATTTTGAAACTCTATCCTTATCTTCCTCCCGTAAGGGTTCATCAAAATTCAACATCCCAAGCTCATTATTCTCATTTTTCTCTCTTTTCAAGCTATCATGAGTCCTCGTACTATCAGTAGCTTCATTTTCACTAACGAATTCTAGCTCTAATTCTTCAAACTTCTCTTCAGCATTTCGCAAATCTACTCCTAAATTTTCATCCCTCCCTTCTTTCAGCCTCAACTCAGAACTTGAATCATATGCATTAGAACCAAACACACCCAATTTCGTCGGAAATCTCTCACTCAAGAAAAGCTTTTCACCCCCGAATATCCTAACGCAATTGTTGTTCGACAGTTTTCTCATAACAGCATAATCTTGGAACCCAGTTACCATTTCTGATGCCAGGAATACTGGCTTGCTACTCCAATTACATTGTACAAGACCTAAATTTCGAAATAGAACGTCACCGCCACTACACCGATTTGCTATAGCAGCAGGTAATTGCACACAGTCACACATGACTTAATTTGTGGGGGAAATGCAATTAAGGCTGTAACACACTGAAAAAGTTCCTGAACCCTAAATTACAAAATTCAGTTCAACTTCATTTGAACCCTAACTAATCCTGGAAAACAACAAAGAGCAAAATTGCAACAGTTGATCATTTGTATAATTGCATAGAAAAGACTGAAACAATAATCAAATTGAATTTTACAAATCAAAAACCATGGAATTGAAATACTAGTAAAAAAAAATCTATAACTTGAACTAACAACAGATTATAATATGAAAGTAAAACTAATAAAAAACTTTAAAATCATCAAAATTGGAAACAAATTACCACAAATAAGCACAAATTAAAAGGAAACCAACATCAAATAATCAAAATTTAACTATTATTTTGGGAACCCATTTGATTATATTGAAGAGTTATGAAAATGGGCATCTTAATTTTATGATTACAACCTTAAATAGCAAATAAAGACAGGATTTTCGGAGTTTAAGTTGCAAATGAGCATATGTTAATGAGGGAAGAAAGGAGAAAGAACATACCAAAGTTTGTGATTTTGCTGGAAAACAATGGAATTTGAAGGAGGGAATCCATAAATGATGATGGTGGTGGTGGTGGTGGTGGTGGAATATAAGTTATGGAAGTTTTGATTATGTGGTGGTGTAGTGAGTTTGCCTACAAGGTTGGCCACTTTGGTGGGTCATTGACTCATTGTCCGTTTGCAGTATTTGGTTTAACTCGTTAGGTTCGAGTTTTCAACCTATTCACTTGAAAGATATGAGCCACGGGCGCTATTTAGTAAATCAATATAATATAGGAAATCTATGACATTTTCGAGAAAACTTTATTATCCTATTACCTCTTAAAATGCAAATAAAAAGATGATTTTACCTCTAAACTTTAGTGATTTATCTGTCATCCCTTGAGAAATTAGTATGCTCCTAAAGTTTTTGTCAAATACGCTATCATCATAGTCATTAAATTTAAATCATATAATACCATTATTGTGTGCTATAATTATAATTTTATATGTTTAACTAGCTTTGATCCCGGGCGTTGCCCCGGATCATTTGATACAAAAAATAGTTTAAATATAGTTTTTTAAAAATATCTTAAAATCAAACTTAAAATTTCATAAGATGAAATATTAAATACGTGAATATATAGAGAGTGTATATGAAACCCTTTTACGTTAGCAATAAAAATGATTTAGCAAATTATATATTGATCATTAATTATTTTCAAATATAATCATCTGGTAATGTTTTTTTTCTCAAGCAATGATTTATTCATTATTAGGGACTTATGTGAGTTGAATTTGTTTGAGAATACTTATATTTTGAATGGTTAGTATTTTTGAACATGAATACACGATTGCTAAAGAAATTTAAAGAATTGTAGTGAAAGAACAATTATGATATTTGGGAAAAAAAACTGAATATGAAATGATCACACATAATGTGTTAAAAGATAATCATACAATCAATTATTTATTGTTATTCATTATACTTTTTATGTGACTTAATATATTAAAAAAAAATATTATTAAGAGTTATTTGACAATTCGTTTTATACTTAGGTTTTCATATATTTTGCAATCCATGATATTATAATCTGTTGTATGAAAAAATAACAATAGTAATGCATAGGTTAGTTGGTAAAGTCTATGTGTCTTAAAGTGAGAAGTCACAAGTTCAATTCTTAACAAAGCCACATGGCGGATTGCTATGATTCGCCTTACGTTTTAATATATATAGTTCCTAATTTAACATATCATCTCTAAAAGGATATTGGCTCGAGCATTGTGTAAAGTACTCCCTCGGTACTTTATTACTTGCTACATTGCTTGGTGGAACAAAGCCCAAGAAGAGTCAACATCATAGTGGGCCCCATATTTTTAACACATACAGAAGGAAAGAGAGAGAAGTAATTAGGAAATAGGGTTTTGTTAATTTTGGCTCCAAAAATGCAAACCCCACATGTGAAAATTTCTGTTCCCACCAAATTTTTGGTGGGGAGCCAAAAATTTCCCAAAAATCAAATTCACAACCCATTTGAAAAAATGAACAACATACATTTGACTTGAGGTATAAATACACTTATTGACCAATGAAGAGGCTGAAGATGAAATAGCAGAAGAAGATATTTAAAATGTAAGTAACTCAACCATTTTGTACATGAATAAGTTAGAGTTTTCTATGCATTCACTTTTGGCAAGTGCTTATTTTGTAAGTAAATATGGGACAATGTAAGTATAATGTAGGATACAAGCACTTGATAGAACAGAAGTCACCCTTTTTTATGTATGGGTGATGAACAATAGGATGGACAGAGTTGAAAATTAAGTAAATGATTATGAAAAAGTATTTTGAGGTAATGTGAATTCAACTCTCAGTAACTTATCATCATTGAGTTGTTATGGTCATTCAGGGAAATTACACATTGCCTCAACATACAACTGATGAACAGTTGGTGTGGCATATGAATATGTGTTCCATGACGACCAAGGTTGGAGTCAATCACCACAACAAGTTCATCAGAACAGTTCACCACATGTCAAGGGCCAGGACATCACAAAATCGATTAATCCTTACATTATTCAATTGAACGCCTCCAAAACCAACTGAAAACAGTTGGGGTGGCTGTTCAATTGAACATTAAGGCAACATGGTCAACTTGTTGCATATAGACTCCAACCCTTTAATTTAATTCACGGGAACATGTTTTCGCAATTGGGACAATGTGATTGATACCAAACTTTCAAAGAACATAAACCAAGGTTGGGAAAAATTCATTTCAACAATGTAGCAAGTAATAAAGTACCGAGGAGTCATTCGAGGCCAAGTAATAAAGTACAAAATGGTAGCAAAATCAAAATCAATAATCACAGTAGAACACAAGCTGATCAGGCTCACACAATAAGCATTTGAACACAACATCATTGCAAAATGAAAGTCAGTAATCACAGCATAATCACAAAACATAGCAATATAATCAAAATATTCACAATAATCACAGAACACAACCTGATAGCAAGATCAATAATCATAGCAATGTAATCAAAATATTCAGAATAATCACAAACCTAAAGTGATAGCAAAATCAATATTCATACCAAAATAATCAAAATATTCAGAATAATCACAAAACGAAAGTGATATGAAATTTCAGTAATCACAGCTATGTCATCAAAATATTCAGAATAATCACAAATCCAAAGTGATAGCAAAATCAATATTCATACCAAAATAAAGAAAATATTCAGAAATAATCACAAAACGAAAGTCATAGCAAATTTCAGTAATCACAACTATGTCATCAAAATATTCAGAATAATCACAAATCTAAAGTGATAGCAAAATCAATATTCATACCAAAATAAAGAAAATATTCAGAATAATCACAAAACGAAAGTCATAGCAAAATCAAACTTATGAATCAGAGCATAATCAGAATCACAAACACAAAACCAAAGTAGTAGCAAAATAATCAGAATCAGATGCATAGCAAAATATAAATAATCACGAAATCAGGATCAGTCAAATCACAGTATCAAAATCCAGTCAAGGAACATAAAACGAAGAATTAGGATCAGCTCGGTTGTGGAAGAACTGAGGATTCTCCATTTTAAATTGAGCCCAATTATCAGGCTCTTGCGTTTCATCGGAGTCGTAGTCGAGTAATTTTGGGGATGAAGGTCTCCCAAAATCAAGACGGCTTCTCCTTGTGTTACATATTCCATTGATTGAAAAATCAGGAGGAGTGTATCCGGGACGGTCAGGAGTGTCCTCCACCACCAGATCGGAGGTTGTATGACAAAAAACATGGGGTTTAGGTGTGTTTGGGGTTGTGGACGACGGCGAGGAAGAAGAAGAGGGGGGGGGGGCTGTTTGTTGTCGTTTGTTTTTTGTGATGGGTTTTTCGGGTCAAAATCAGGGGAATGGGGTTGAGATGGTTGGTGATACCTTCTCAACGTCTCCCACAAAGCTTCCAACTCACTTTCCGGCACCTCAGTTTCAACATAAGAAGAGTAACCAGCAAACCAATGGCTAAATGACTCTTCTGGTGGTGGATCCATCAACAAAAATGAAACACACAAACACGTTTAAAGAACAGAGGAAGGAAGGAGATGAACAGTTGCACAACAAATGAAAATGGGGTTTTTTAAAAACAGCAAGAACAATGCACAAAATTAACACCAAAATGTAGACAAAAATGAAGTGATTATTAAAATGCAATTTTTAGAAGCAAACAACTTAAAACTTGAGCAAGATCTAAGAAAGAAGGAGGTTGAAGATGAAAGAGGCGAAAAAGAGAGGAATTCCAGAAGGTACAAAATGACGGCAGTAGAGAGAGAAGTGGAGAGGAATTAAAAAAAGGGAGGGAGTGGTTAGGTAGGTAGGTTTAGGGTAATTTTAGGGTTAAATAACCCTAATTCACTTGTGTGGGGGTAATTTAGTAAAATCATTGTGGGACCCACTTATAATTTAGTAAAATCATTGTAGGACCCACTTGCCATATATAGTAATGTAGCAAGTAATTTGAGATTTTCATTTAAGGCAAATGTAGCAAGTAAAAAAAGACGGAGGGAGTACTAACACTACAAAGAAATACAATATAAAAAAAAACGTATCTTAAGTATCACACATAATGGCAATCGTGAGATATTTTACAATTTTATCATATCATATTCAAGCATATTGATTCAAGTATCGAGTTAAAAGATAATTATTTAACGCTAAAGCATAGAACTATACAATATAATAATTAAGATGATTACTTTTTGGAAAAAAAATATTTATACTCAGTCCGTTTCATTTTATTCTTTACTTTTACATCTTATAGACTACAATTCATTCGATAGTTTCAAATTTTTCGACCCAAACCCTAGAGGGTCAAAAAGGTCTTTTCCTTCGAGCGCTAGCGTATTTGATAAGCTTCTCATTTCCCTCCATTTTCTTCACACCAACTGAAACTGTACATAAATATAAACGAAAAAAAAAAAAAAAATTCCCACCATTATAATCGAATTCAATCTTTCGATTAATCTTCAAATTCATACTCTTTTATTATAATCATACACTACAATTACTCCATTAATTTAATAGATTATTTGATTTTACTCTAATTTTTGATTAATTTGTGATTTGTGCATAAATTTTGAAACTAGGGTTAATTTGTATTGAATTCCGAAATTCAGATGAATTCGAACAAAAAGAGGGAGATTAAAGATGATTTCAATTGTTTTATCAAAAAGAAGAAATCACAGAAGATTTCTTCTGCTTGGATTGACCTAATTCAATTAGGTCAAAAAGAGGATTACAATAATAGTGCTAATTTACGACATTGTTCAATCAATTCAATGATTAAACCCGATACCGTATACACAATCGGGCGGAGTAACCGGGTTGCGGATTTCGTAATCGAGGATTCTCGAGTTAGTAAGCAACATTGTCAAATTTTATTTGATTCTTGTTTTAAGAAATTGTATCTTCTTAATGGTGCACTTTTAGTTGATGATTCTAATTGTTGTAGTGATAGTTGTTGTATTGTTAATCAGTTTAGGGATAGATTGATTGGTAATGATTGTGATAGTTTCGAGCGAAAGCGAGGTTCTTGTTGTAGTTGTGTGTATAGGTTTAAGGTTTCTTTGAATGGAGTGTTTGTGAATGGTGGTAGAGTTAGTGAGGGTGTGGTTGTCGAGTTGTCGGTTGGCGATGTTGTTATGCTTGTTTGTGGAAATGGAGATGACGGTGGTGGTGGTGGTTGTGGGTTGAAGTCTTGGGTTGGATTTGTGGTTAGTAGGGTTGTTTTTCAAGAGGAGCTTGTTCGACCGGGGTTTGGTGGGTTTGAGATTGAGAGGCCGAGGTTTGGTAGGTCGTTGTTGACAGGTAAGGTGAATAAGAGGGTTTTTGCCATGAAGGTGAGTGATTTAGAGGCCTCTTCGAGGTTAGGTTGTGATGAGGTTTTAGGAAGGGCTAAGTTACTTTTGGCTCGTTGCAATGAGATAGCGCGTAGTGATGATCCTGTATCTGTTATTAGACGGTGTATAGCTTCGTGTGATGAGCCATATGATAGAATCACTAAAGAAAAGAAATTTATAGGCTTTACACCAAGTGTTAAGGCCAAGTCTCCAACGATGAGTGTTCCAAAGGTGGCACTTCTGGAGGCACAGCCCTTTGAGAATTTTGATGATGAAGCCATCGGATTAAGGGCTACTGCATTAGAACCAGCCATGAATACTGTAACTTTTGGGGAGAAAGTATTATCAATGCCGAAAGCTGATACTTCCTATTCAAATGGGTGTGCTGGTGCTGGTGCTGGTTTTAGTAGTCTTGGAAACTGTAAGACACCTGAACCTCCCGAACCAGCCGGCATGAATTGCGATGTTGTTGGTCCGAATGAGTGCCAAGAGAAGAACTTTCTTCATCCACCACCTGGGAAAAACTTTTACTTGAATAGCCTTATAAGCATGCATCAGGGTACCAGACAAGAAAAAGATGTTTCCTTGCGGGAACTCTTGCATCCTGTTGAAAGCATATTGAGAATGTTTATTGCGACGTTTACGAGTGATATCGAATGGTAAAGCAGTTCCTGTCTTCAACATTTCTACCTCTACAATAAATTTATGGTGTTCTGTTCAATTTTGTGTCTACCTAATTTTCTCTGTTTAATAGCGGCATACTATGTTTGTACAAGCCTAATATTATTTTACTGGCAGGTTTTTGTCATATTGTGAAATTCCTTCCCAGCTTCCAGTTACAGTTGCTTGTCATAACACTGAGAGATGCTGGAGTGGGGACTGCAGCAAGAGATCATGTGTGCCTAATCCTAACTTCCCAAATTTAGTTGTAATGTGAGTTTCACCTCTCAGCTTGAGATCATTTTTGTTTTTTGGAAAAAAAAAAAGGATTTATGCTCCATTTAGTATGTCTGGAAATTATTGGTTGATGTTATAGACCTGCTCTCACAATATAGAGTTTTATCTTCGTCTTTTTTTTTTTTGGTAATAGATATCCTCCTTTTCCAGAGACAATTGCCTTTGGCAAGGATAGGAAGAACCGTGGTGTTGGTTGTCATCATCCAAAGCTGCTTGTTTTGCAACGAGAGGATAGTATCCGAGTCATAATAACATCTGCTAATTTGGTGGCGAAGCAGGTAACTTTTGAATCAAATAACATGCATTGGCTCTGACAACTTAACAAGTCTGTAGCAGTTTTCTTTCTCAATATTGAACAACTCTAAGATGATTTTAACAGAGGTTAAAAGTCTGATTTTTGCAGCTTATAATTTGTTTTTTAAAAGTCTAGTCGGTTTGGCTTTTTAATCACCAGCAGCACGTCCCTGTCTACGTGCAAAGAAATCTCAACAAAAAATATTAACCTTTTCTTAATTTGTCAAACCATGCAAAACGCTGTTTCCATGCAATCTTCAGTTTCACATTAATGCTCATAGCTTGCCATTTTGTAATTCTTCCCACATGTGGTTTTTTTGTTGTTGTTTTTTCCATCTTTCTCTGTTTATGTGCTTAAATGTATGCTTGTTTCTGTTTTAACTCTGCAGTGGCAGAGTGTAACCAATACTATTTGGTGGCAAGACTTTCCAAGGAAATCCCCTGACTGTGCACCCCTTTTTAACCATTTTAATGGAAGTGCGGATGATGAGTTAAGATCTGATTTTGCTGCACAGCTGGCAGGATTTATGGCTACTCTTATGACTGATGTTCCTAGTGAGGCCTACTGGATTAGTGAGTTGACCAAGTATGACTTTTCTGGGGCTAATGGCTATTTAGTTGCTTCAGTGCCTGGAATTCATTCATATAAATCTGTGTCTGCACCCTCAGCGGTAAGTTCATCTCAAGTTTTAATGTTTGTGCACACAGTTTCTAGTGTTTCTTTATGAAAATTTATCAGATTGTAAGTTAGTGTTCACTGTTTGCTGCATTACCATTTGACTAAATCTAAGTTAGTGTTCACTGTTTGCTGCATTACCATTTGACTAAATCTAAGTTATTGAATTGAATCGATGGACATATTTGTTACTTCTAATACTTTGGATGCGGGGTATTCAATTATTGCAGAGAATCTATGTTTTTTTTTAAATAAAAATAATAAAAAATTTATGTATCAAAAGTCTTAATCTATGCATACAACCTTATTCGTAGTATCATATAGCCGAACACTATACTTGTCTGTTTGTTGCTGTAAATCTGTGCGACTGATCAAAGTGTCATAGTGAGATATCTTTAAGCAAGCTTTGTGCTTAAATAAGTATTTGAGCAGGTATTATGTTAGGTTTATATTTTGCCTTTTCATTTACATTTTTGGTCTATGCTTCATGAGAATGTCTGAATAGGTTTCCTCGTGTTGCAGGCCTGCAAATTTGAAGGTAGCAAAATGTTACTTGGCTCAGTTGAAGCATGCGTTGTTGGTGTAAGTCATCTATTCCGGACAGCAGTTGATTCAAATGGTGTACAGCTTAAAAAACTGGCTTCTTATCTTCGCAAATCTGCTCAAAAAGGACGTGGATTGTCAGAAATTCTACTAAGAAGAGAGAAAGCTGTACCTTCGGATTGCAATGCTGTGAGTGTTGTTGTTCCCAACCCCATGGAGCTTTCTAAAGGAGGTAGATGCATGCTGTTGAAGAGATTTGATTTAAGCTTCAGTATATAGGTTTATATGTTTAAGGACGGTTCCATACATGATACATGAATTGGATCAACCTGATTGTTTAACATCCTTGAATTCTTGTGTCACTTTATTACATGGCAACTACAGTTTGATAATTTTTTTTACCTAGTCTTGATTTTGCAGATTTCGGAGGTCAATATATTTTTTAGAGAAAATATTTGCTATCTTTTTTTTATAACGCTTTAAAAAATTTATGTTTGTGTTTTTATTATGTTTGGTTGCTGTTTAGTTTTTCTGTAGTCTATTGATGTTCTACATTTTTTTTTTCCGTTAGATTTTGTGCAACTTGGATTTCTTCCTCGGGCTGTTGCAAAGTGGGTTTCTCCACTATGGGATATGGGATTTCTAAGATTTTGTGGACATTTGTGTCCCAAAGAGGCTCTTGCAGCTGCTTTCAGAGGAGATGGGCTTAAAGTGCAATTGATTCTTCACGTCACTCAGGCATGGTATTTTATGCACCAGTCAAATCTTATAAGATTAGCATTTGATAATAGCATTGGATTTGTATTGGTCATCAATAGTATATTGATTCTGACAGGGGCCCAACTTTATAGACATGTCGAAAATGATGGAACATGAACATGTTGTTGCATTTTGTTCACTTGTTGCTTCACTTCGGAGGTGCACAGGTCTTTGGCGAATGAAAGAGGTAATAATCTAATAACATGAATGAAGAATTTTTTCTTCCCCTGCCACTCTGCCAGTCTGCTACAGACATTATCCGTCTCTTTATAAAAGTCATGCTTACAAATGTTTTTTCTTTTTTTTTTGTTCCCAATATGTGGGCATTGTTAACTAACCTACTTCTCCCTTAATTAATATTTTTTTTCGTAACATGCTGGTTTTTTTTTTTTTTTTTTTTTTTTTTTTTTTTTTT
>PYUH01004034.1:30868-62811 GCA_016808085.1 Suaeda aralocaspica | reverse complement strand
TTTTTTTTTTTTTTTTTTTTTTTTTTTTTTTTTTTTTTTTTTTTTTTTTTTTTTTTTTTTTTTTTTTTCAGGTTCTACATCGGTATAATTGGCCTGAAACTTTAGAGTCAGATTTCATTTATGGTAAGCGTTGAATTTTTGCTTTGGAACTTCACTAGGGAGAGTTTGAAGACGAGTTTTCTGATAAGTTATTTGCAACCCGAATATACTTCCCAGGTTCTTCATCAATAGGGACTTCAGTCAGTGCACAATTCTTGGCAGCTTTTTCTGCAGCTGCTGGTAAGAAAGCACCACATCTGTTCGATTCAGAAGAGTCTGATCCTGAGGTGAGCTTAGTAGCTAACTCACTAATTATGCTATTTCTGCACCAAGTTATCTAAAAAGCTGTAGGGACTAGTTCTAGATTACACGTAGCAGTTTGAAGTGAAATGCCTTTTTATTTTATGGGCATTGCCTGTCTTAAGCCTTCCAATTCTAGGCTATGTGCCTATGTCAACATTTATCAAGGGAGATGTTTGTAATTTAGTAATTGCTTATGTATTTTATACCATTTTACCAATCTTATGCTTTGGTTTGAAACTCTTGGCAGTGGGGACGCTGGACATTAACCCAGGAACTGAAGGATCCATCCATGAGAATTATTTTCCCAACTATAGATAGAGTGAGGAATGCACACTGTGGAATACTGCCATCAAAACACCTCCTTTGCTTTTCAGAGGTACATAACATTTTGTTGCTTTCCCTTTTTTCCTCCGTATCTGTTCATTTTAAGTGGATAGACACTGCCTTTTGGTCTGATGACACACTCAATTTAGCCCACTAAGTTGTGTCTAGGCCCATTTGTAAAATTGAGATCAACACATCTTAGTTAGATTTAACTTCAGTTAGTTGTCCTCCTTAGTATAAAAGTAAGGCATTAATGGTAAAAACTCCAGTGGTGATGCAATTACAAGTTGAAGTTTCTCTTTCTTCACTTGTTTTCTCTGGAATAACATGAACCTTAATTTTTGTGCATTTGAGCTTTTTTTTCACTGAATTTGGGCATGTTCTCATTGATGGTATCCATGAATGTGTAGAATTAAAATTGTTTCACATATGACATTTGTATTAAAAAACTTAGTAGGCTTGTGTCGAATTGGTCATCGGTAAATCTGAATTTAACACAAGACAATCGAAAGTAGAATTTGCTATGTATCATTAATTTTTTCGTCTATTAACATGTTTATTTGGACCAGAGGTAGGGGACAGGCTTCACTATCTCTTCTTGAGTTTTATCCCAGTAAAAGTTGACATTTGTTTTCTTATGGTGCTTTTCGATTTCCTTTGTATTCAGAAAACGTGGGAAAGATTGAAGTTGGTAAATATACTCCATGATGCTGTTCCTCATCCTAGTGAAAGGTCTGGTTATCCTATGCATGTGAAGGTGAGAATCCTTATTTGATCCGGGCAATTAGCCAAAAGTTTACACAATAAATTTGAAGTTGTGGCAATGTTTCAATGAATTTGGTATTTTGTAGAAGATATCAAGGCTTTTTTTTTCCCTCGGCTGTGTTGTTGCGTTGACTTGCTTTGGTCATTTATCTGACTGAAGTTGAACCTGTATTGATGATGCTAGATCAGTAAGCTTTATCTCCTATCTTTAGAGGATAGTTTAGACTTTAGAGGTTTGAATCGAAATATTCGCCATACCCACTTAGACAATCACGGGTGAATTCATTCTATTTTCTGTTTACCCTGGTCTCTATTGTTTGTCTATATATCTATGCCATCTCATTGTTGAAGTGTATATATGCAACATCCTCTATACTGTTTTTTGCCATTTGCTAGTCCATTTCTCTCTTTTGTCATCCTCCCCTTTTCTATTTTCCCCTCTTCCCTTTAAAATGGTCTTAGGAACAGCTACAAGTGAACAACTGTAAATCCTGCACTACGTAAATCATTTTGAGACTAATACGAATTCAAAGTTTCTTTATCATATTTGCAGAGCAGTGATTCTCTTCTGGATTGTTTTAGGTTTAATTTCACCTTATGCTATGAGAGACTGATGTAAATGTAACTTAACAGAATAATTTTGCAAGCAGGTAGCAAGGAGGCGCTTTAAATCCAAGACAGATGGATCTTCATGTGGGTGGATTTATTGTGGATCACATAACATGAGTGCAGCTGCCTGGGGACGGTCAATTTCAAGCCAACCTGTGAACTTAGCAAGCGGGACAAGTGAAGAGCGGTCTTCACATTTGAGGCTTCATGTATGCAACTATGAACTTGGCATTATATTTGTGTTCCCACCACCAAAGAATAGGGCCGTCAGTTCAGATAACTCTTCAAATTTGGATGATATCAGTTTGCCTTTTGTTGTGCCTGCCCCAAGATACGGACCACAAGATAGGCCAGCAACGAAGCGTGCAATGAGTGAGGCCTTGGCTGAACTTGCCAAGCAGGGAAGAGTTTCTGACCTTGCAGTCATTGAAGAGATGGAAGAAGAGGTTCCTGATGAAGATGACGAAGTTGAAGTAGCGAATTGTGTTGTGCATGAAGAAGACGAGGAGAAAGCCTATGCTGATGCATTGTGGCATCAAGTTGACTCATCTCAGAGTTGTTGAAATTTCCATTCGGTTGTCACACAACAAATGTAGTTCATAGTATGTATAGTCTTACACTCTTACTTGTTGTGAAAGGTATAATTTAGTTCCGATTTGTTCTAATGTGTACAAATGAATTACTTTTCTGAATTTTTATAATGAATACATGAGTTTTTTNTTTGTTTTTTTTTTTTTTTTTTTTTTGTATTTTCTTATATCTTGTCAAGCTTTATTGCCATGCCATCGCTGCTATAGCCACAAGTCACATACAACCAATAGCCATGACGAAGATGAATTCCAGGTTTCGGCTAGTCCGGTTGCTACATAAAGGTTTGTTTGCAAACCCATTATTATCATTATTATCTATAGCTGGAAGTATTGTTGCCGTTATATTGCACAACCTTATTTTACTTCCCACTAGTAATCCTTAACCCCTCCTTATTAAATCTTGCAATATCATATACAACCAAGTACGAAGTATATCTTTAGTCCTTCCCAATATATTAGCCTTCCAATATGATAGAATTAGTCTCAATTCCTAATTTTAGAGGATTTAATTTAAAAGTTATGACCTAAACTGTCTAACTAAAATTGACAATTAATCCATACATGATAACGAAGACACGATTCAATCAATTGAATCTTTAGTTCCATAATTGAGACCGGCTATATAAACCAAAACTAAACAGTGCCTTAGTAAAAACAATTATTGATAAAAATTTACGTAGACACATACTTGTTTTAATGGAGTTTTAAATGTGACCCATAACAAATAACAGTGTTACATACTTTTTCACTTTTACTGCACATGTTTATTTGTCAGTTAATATTTACTGCAGAATTTTTGAATTTTTTATTGGAATTTCAATTTGAAGTACAACACAAGTTTCTCCCAGTTGCTCTTCATTCAACTAAGGTATGCTTCTAAAGTTCTAACCTTCTATTGTAACTTTTATTATATTTTTAGTTTTAAAATTTAATCTAACTTCTTACATGCTTTTTTAAATTTTGTTTGTACAATTTCTTATTTAACTCTAAATTTTGTATTGTTGGATGCTAGGTTGCACGGAGTCGGGAACGGGGACGAAAACGAATACGGATACGGGTACTAAAACGGCTAATTTAAAAAATATTGTTAATGGGTACGGCCAATTATAACATGAAGAATCTGATTCGTCCTCAATACGGGGACGAATCGGGTTCGAAGACGGCTATCCATCAAAAGTACCCATGCTACATAGGTTGGATGTTGTTTTGTTGGATTCTAAATTATTATTGTTGTATTGTTGTTTAGGGTTTCTAAATTGAATATTAAACTCAATTTGTGGACCCCTTTCTTGCTAATTCACTTGAATCTGATATTTTTGCACCAAAATGAACTACTATTATTTGAATACCCCATGTGATTTTTATCCAGTTAATGAAAATTTAACTAACTTCATTGATATACTCTAAAGGTTTGCTATGTGTGTATTTTGTTAGTTGTTGAAGCTGTGAAAATTATTTTACTTTGTTTTAAGAATGCTAAAATCAATCTAAAAAGTGCTCAAAATGATCCCAACTTTTGATTATTAATGCCGAGTTTTGTGGGCTCGAACTTAAAAATTACTAGAATTGTTAATTTCCCTATATTCCATAGTTTTATGATGCCCGACTAACTAGTTTAGTTGGTTAAAGTGTCGAGGGATGATACTCAAGACCTGAGATTGAAAGTTTGTCCGTATCATTAATTACCCTTAGTGGCTCCTTATATGACCCAAAACTAATGCTTTGTAAAAAAAAAACTCATATCATGGATCAACAAATTCAAGAAAAACATCATTTCGAACTATGAATGAAGTAGTCTTAAACTTGGACTTGATGATCAAAAGTCAGGATTGATTTTGGAATGTGTTTGAAACGGGGATCATAGATGTCAAGTTTTCATTTTTTTTGGTTATATAATTATATAAACATCCTACAAGGTGTTAATTAATATTATTATTTGTACACTCAAAATATGTTTTAGGCCGGTTTGATGGAAGATTCAATAAGGTAATTATCGCGAATTTGCAACAGCTAACAGCGTGATGGTTGGACTAGATATTGACCTCAATGCTCCTTATGTAGAAGAAACCGAAATATCCTGCCACCAGCCCACTGTAATAACAACTAATCATAGTTTGGAGGCTAACTTTGTTAATGTGAATGAAGATGGAACTCATGGTCATGAGAGTACACCTGTTAAAACTCCTGCTAGCACGAAAAGTATGGAGAGTGGGTGTGAAAGAGAATTATTACGCAAGGTAAGCACAACATGAACGTATACTAGAAACGGTACATAATCCATCCTCATACTTTATAATGCATATGTTGATGATTCTAGCATTTTTTTAGCTACCACCGGTTGTAACTTGATTGTACTTTGAAGTTTGAACATGTTTGAACTAACTTTTGTGGGTGTCTACATGTTGGACTCATAGAAATTATTTTTTGTGATTCATTTTTATTTATAGAAGGAAAAGGGTGACAGAATCAGGGAAGCAAGCTGTGTCGAAAAAGATTAAACCATGGAGGAATTGTTGGGACATCGATGGAAGCAAAGGAGAAGATGTAAAGAAGGCAAATTAAGTGATTGAAATGTGTTTAACTAATAGCCTCAAGGTAGGCTGCTTGCATTCTCTAATTGTGATTTACAAGCTACTTGTTGTCTTGTTTCCGCTCTTATTTATTATCACTCCGCATTCCTTTTCCAGTGGTTTGGAAGTACATCATGTTTATCTTTTTTTTTTTTCTTAGGAACCCAACTTCAATTGTAACCTTAAAGAATTTGGCAGGATTTGCAAAAAGTTTGATGAGTTAAGGTTGAAGTGGGTTAAGGAAATGGGATTTGGGGGACTTCTTTATCTCGTTGACATTAAGTTGCACAGCACTTTGTATTATTGGTTAATGACCCGTATTGATCCCTTTACCGAATCTTAATAACACCCAAAATGCTGGAAAAGGTTGAGGGGAAGAGAGCGAGGAAGAGGAGTTTAAAACATTGTTTTTGCTCTTGTCATTGCATTTGGTATTGTGTCCTACTAAAGGTTCCCGAATGGATAGAGATTTGATATCTGCTGCTACCTGCGCAATGAAGGCAAAGTAATATGATTGGAGTACTCTAGTATTGGATAAATTGATGTCAAGTGTTACAAGATTTGGACAGAGTTTCTATGCGGATGGCTATGCTGATGAGGTTGATGGGTGTAGTATATACATTGCGGTGAGACAATTTAGATGGCTCTCTTTCATACTTAGTTAAGATCGCATAGCAAGCTTACTTGACATGTGTTTTTACCTGCCAACAGCTATTTTATCTAGACAAGCTTAATAGAAATCCTGTACAATGGGGTAAATGGCCACGGTTAAAGGTATGGAATGATGAGAAAATGAAGTATGCAATCATGGATGATAGGCTAAGCAGAGGGGACTACGGAATTGAAAACGAGGAGTATGTACTCGACATAACTCTTTTTTGTTCAATATTCATTTATACAAATCAAATACATCTGACGGTTCTGACCATCTATACTACATGTAATGTTTTGTTCTAGCAGTGTGTTGATAGTGCTTATGGAGAGAAAACACCTTGCAGCCGCAAGAGATTCTACACCTCCATTCGAATCATATCACTACTATGATAAGGTTACAATTGCTCTATCTGTCTATCATACCATCAATTGTACTTACACATCAATGAATTGTTTAAACCGCTGAGAAATTTATTTCAGTGTTGAGACTTGAGAGCAGTATGGAAGAAGTCCTCGGATAGAACCATTATTGTTCTCTTTCTTTTGTCCTTTAACCTCTTTTGTTTACCTCTATTGAGCTTCCGAGGTTAAACCTTTTCTTCCAGTTTCAAGAGGTTTTGAGATCGATTCTCATTCCCGCCTTTGTGGCTTCTTAACACCCAAAAAAAAAAACATAAATGGTACTTTTTACAAATTATATACCTCAAGTCACTTGTAGGTAGCCCGCCAACCGATATACAAAGGGGACAAAAATTGGTAAAGACAGTTCTAAGATTCCACCCTTAATGAAATGAATGAATGAAAAGAGGGAAGGATTTAAAGTTATATTAATAACCTTGTTTGTTATTCCAAACTCTTTTCAAGTAAAAGAGAAGGTTTTTTCTATTCTTATTCTACTCAATAATTATATTCTTATACTCCGCGTATCATTTGAAATCATAATTAAAAATTTGCGTTCAGCATATAAGTTTTCTTTAAACACAATTTGCCCCTCCAAATAAAAAAGCTACCACCAAATTGGCATAATTTTGAATTAGATTAGACTAAAGCAACATCAATCAAAAAAATTCTAGAAAATAAAATATTGATATTTTTGTTTCAAAAAGTCAATTCTAAAAAAGTCAAAAACATGATTTAGTGGACATCAAGCCATTAACTAATGCATATAAATAGTTCCAAATAAAATATTTAGAAGTCAACCCTAATGCTAAACAAAACTTCAAATTGAAGGCATGAGCTAATAATAGATATGTTGTAAAATTAGCTTTTACCTTTTGGCAGTTTTGATTGGCCTTATTGGAGAAGATGACCAAACCATCAATTTAATTTGTTCAACTAAATAGTGAGTATTAACTAATTTGGACGCCATTTGCGCACTTAGAAAGGGAGAGGATGATGAAAGTTGGCATTTACTTAACCCAATAATATTTTTGTCATGTGTAAGGCCATTTATTCTAACCATAATGTAACTAATCTACTATGCTACAATTGTATAGTACTAGGCTACTTTAATTTGGATACTAGTGGCGTATCCTCTTTCGATATCAAACAAATTTAAAGTTCGATATGTATATTGGTGACTGGATACTTGGATAAAGATTTATGTATAAAATAACGGTGCTAGTAAATTGAAACGATTCTTCTAAAGATTCTTTGTTATTTTCCGAGATTAAAAAATACTCTAATATAATGGGATAGTAGCTAGTTTTAAATCTTCAATACTCTATGTCATGTATATTTTATTGAAACAATATATCTCACAAAATGGTAAAAACAAATAACATCGACTCACTATAACATGAATGTTAAGTGTACAACAACGAATATCACAAAGCTGTCTAATCAAGAATCAAATGCTCATATTTGCTCGTTGGCATATACTATCTCAACATTATATCTTATTAATTTTTGATATTTTGCACAAAGATCAAATACATGATAAGAAAAGATTAGCGACTAATCAAATTGTGCCAATAGAGCAATTAGACATCATTATTCTTTCACTTAATTATTTAAAATAAAATCAGAGTCTTTTTTTGAATTGATTCTAAATTAATGTAAAAGAATAATCCTAAGGTTTATTTAAAATGAAATCTAAACCTTTTTTCATTCATTTATTTGTCACTCATATTCTTGCTATATTCTTTCTAGCAATTTTGTGTTTAGTTTAAAGACAAAATAAGTTCACGATATAAATTTTTTAATGGTTAAAGTTATTTTGAGCAATTTCTAGTAAGAATTAGAAGATGAAAAGTGTTTTCAAGTTAGCACACCATACATAACATATATCACTTCACATATATGTTGATTTTGACAAAGATAAAACATCATTAAAATAGTGATGCAAATGCATGATATTATCTTCCACTTTACTCATCTTCTAGGGCAAGAAGTACAGTAAGTACATTTATAAGATATGCCACGTGGCACAATTGTCTCCAACCTGTCATTGCCTCCTCAGACAAAGGTGGCCATTAGTACTAAACTACTAATGCATTATCCCCAAAGTCCCCAACATGTATACTCCATGGCTTATAGAAAAACTTTGACCTTATTAGTATTGAAGTATTTTCAATAAAGTTTACAACTCTTTAGTCCTAGGTATTGTTTCACTCTCAAAGATCAAATCACCCACTAATAAATTATTTGCTTGAAACAAATTTTATATACTAAAGGACTAAAGGAGTTTACTAGAATAAGGAGTCCTAACTCAAAAAATGTAACTCAAGTAGCCAATTAAGGGTCGCTGGTAGAGATTTCAATAATCGAATGACGAAAAAAATTGTGATGTGTATTTACAAATTGAAATTTTTTTTCTTGTGATTTAACTATAGTGGTTTTTGAAATAACTTTTGTAGAATTTTCAGACGGCTATACTAATACCTAAAAGTTAAGATTAATCTAAGAATTTAATCATGAAAGTTCCCTTAAACAGTATGAAGTGTAACACCCTAAAATTATTATGGATAAATAACAAAATACTCTAATTTACATTACATTTAAGGGCAAAACATCAAAAGGAGGAAGAAAAGAGAGAAGACACCTTAACTAGTTAATTACAAGTATAAAAAGAATGGCAGTTGTGTACAGCCAAATACAATTTAGGGTATGTTCAACAACATCTTGAGAAGTGTTGAAAGTAAAATAAGGATTAGAAACGTTTGATATGAATCTTCATAGCTTGTGAATCCGAGTCATTAATGTAAATATATTATTTATGCAAACAATAAGTAATGAAAGACACTAATTAATAAGATCGCTCAACTGGTTAAAATTCGATCATTCTCACCAACTGTGTTTGTAGGTCGAAAAAATAAATAATAATAATAATAATAATAATAATAATAATAATAATAATAATAATAATATAGTTTTGTGATGTGATTGCAAAGGATGAGAAATGACATAGGGTAGACCACGCTTCAAAGCCTCCACCCCCACATCTCATCTTTGCTTTTATGTTATTCGTTATAACCAACTTTAAATGTCAACGCCCACCAACATTAAAAAAAGATTAGACAGAATCCCCCTCTCCTCAATAAAACATTTCTTTATTTTTTTAATTTCTTAAATATCAAAAAGTCAACTCTTCTCTCTACTTCCTTCCTCTTTTTCCTTCCCCTTATTCTTCCCCAAACAAACTCACAATAACATCACACAAACTCCTTTTTTTTTTTTTTTTTTTTCTTCCTCCTCATTTCAACCACAACAACAAAACCAACAATGAACAATTGAGCAGCAACAACAACAACAATCAAAATTACAATAACAACTCAATAATCCTTCCTTATTGTTGTTAATTCAATTTGTGTGCTTGGGAAAAAATATTAATAACAACACCATAAAATGGGCAACACAGCAGGGAAGTTGACTCCCGCTTGTCTATGCTCAGCGAGCAACGTTGGTGAAATCTCTCAACGACACGATATCGCTGTTGTTCTTCGCAACCCGTTACATGATGAAGGCCTAGGACACTCCTTTTGTTACATTCCACCATCCGAACACCAACAACAACAACAACAACAACAAGTTCATTGCATTAGCAACACAACAACAGCAACAACAACTGCAACAAATATAGGCTCAGCAACATTATACTGCGGCTTGCAGACTACACCGCTATTCGGGTCAATATCCGGGGCTTCCATTAGTGCCAACAATTCCACTCCTCTGTCCACTGCCTTGCTTTTGGACGATTACTGTTCCACCATGGATCGCGCTTCCTCATTTGAAAGCTCATCTTCCTTTGCCTCTGTTCCACTTCAGCCTATTCCTAGGAACCTCATCAACTCCGGCCCTCTACCCTTGGGCCGGACCTCGGGCCTGATTGAGAGGGGGTTTCTATCCGGGCCGATTGAGAGAGGGGTTCTCTCAGGCCCGATTGATCAGCAGCGGGTTAACCCGAAACTAGAGAAGATTAAGTCAAAGTATGAGTTCAACAAATGGGGTTCTATTAAAGGGATTAAGGACTCTATAATGGGAGTTATTCTCCGGAATCAGAAAACAGGGTATGGTTCTGTTAAGGAATGGGATAGTTGTAACAATGACAGCGTTAGTAAGAGTAGCAATAGTATTGTGAATTTCAGCTGCCAAATGAGTCTGGCAGATGAAAGCGACGCCGTAAATGGGAGTAGTTTAATGGGAATTGAGCTACAAAAGAATGTTCAGTGGGCGCAGGGGAAAGCAGGGGAAGATAGAGTACATGTAGTGATATCTGAAGATCATGGCTGGGTTTTTGTAGGGATATATGATGGGTTTAATGGCCCGGATGCTCCGGATTTCTTGTTGTCTAATCTTTACTCTGCGGTTGATAAAGAGCTTAAGAGTTTGCTACATGATTGTAGATTAGAGTCTGAGTCGAATCAGTCTACTATCTCCAAGGACTCAAGTGTAGGAATTAACCAGTTAGAGGACGAGGTCAACCATTGCTCTAGAAGGTTGAGTGGCTTCGGTTGTACTTCTTCTAGCTGGTGTGTTGATCAAGAAGATGTGGAGGTTAATGAATTGGGAGGAAATGATGATTTGGATTCGAAGAAAAGGCGAATGGATGGGAGTAGCAGGCGTATGGGGACTAATTGGCCATGTAAAATGAAGCATTCGGACGTTCTCAGGGTGCTTTCGGATGCCTTGAAGAAGACTGAGGAGGCGTATTTGGAGGTTGCTGATAAAATGGTCAAGGATAACCCTGAACTGTTTTTGATGGGTTCTTGTGTTTTGGCTATGTTGATGATTGGGGAGGATATCTACTTGATGAATGTTGGTGATAGTAGAGCGGTTTTAGGCCAAAACCCGGCTTCTGAGACCGAGCTTTCGGATGATGTCCCTCACATTTCTTCACTTCAGCTAACTGTGGATCACAATACTTATGTTAGAGAGGTATAATCTCACTAACTACTTGAATTGATCAATTATATTTTTTAGGTAGTCCATTTGTTGAGTTATAGTGTTTCATGTATCAATATTTCTATGCACTTAGCCACTTATGCTTGTTTTTTTACGGATCAATATTTATATGCTTGAGTATAATTCCAGGAAGTTGAAAGAATTAGAAAAGAGCACCCAAATGATCCTTTTGCGGTGGCAAATGATCGTGTGAAAGGATCCTTGAAGGTCACTCGCGCTTTTGGTGCAGGATTTCTCAAGCAGGTATCCATCCAACACTTTTGTTACATGACATGCAGTAGTATACTATCCTAGCTAGCTATTTTTCATTCATTGTATGGTATAATCAATATATCCTAGGAGTAATTTGCTAATATGGTGTGTTAATCAATTAACAGCCGAAATGGAATGAGGCCTTATTGGAGATGTTCAGAATCGACTACATTGGTAACTCGCCTTACCTAACATGTTCACCATCGCTATACCACCACAAAGTAAGTCCAAAGGATAAGTTCTTGATCCTATCTTCGGATGGACTTTACCAATACTTCACCAACGAAGAAGCCGTGTGTGAGGTTGAGCTCTTCATGACTTCCACACCCGAGGGTGATCCTGCTCAACACCTCATCGAGGAGGTTTTGTTTCGAGCTGCTAAAAAAGCTGGTAAGTTGTACATACTTACCAAACAAAAGGGTTGATCATAGCTAGCTTATGTTCTAGGTCGTCATTACTAATCCATAGTATCAAATTTAATGTAAAAGTTGTTACAACATACGAAGGGTACTAGTCGAATTTAATATAAACTAACTGAAAATTTTTATTTTGGTTATTTACAGGAATCGATTTCTACGATTTACTCGAAATCCCACAAGGAGAACGACGAAGGTACCATGACGATGTATCCCTTATTGTCATATCGTTAGATCGAAAGATTTGGCGTTCATCGTTGTAAATACATACAATGAATATAACTAAGCACATATATAGATCATACAAGAGATATAGCAGATTANATACAAGAGATATAGCAAATTAAAAAAAAAAAAAAAACATATCTCTTACAAATTTTGCTTTGTGTACAAGTATACTACTACTTTAGATGCTTAAAAATTGATTCAATTTATTTTTGTAAATTTTGGAATTCAAGTTCATCAAGTGGGTTTTGAAGCATCATTGACTATTATTGATTTGTCAAATTGTGATTAAATTAACATTATATACTAACATTTAATTTATTTGTGTATCTTCGTTCATTATATTGTTGTATTAAAAAAATTGCAAATTGTTGCAAATATGATCAATTTATATTGGATTGAAATTAATGGAGTATTAGGCAATTAATTAAGGGAGTTAGACCCGGTTCGGCTCGTCTTATTTTTACTTATTTTCAGCAAAAATAAGTTCAGTTCAGCAAAAATAAGTTCAGTTCAGCAAAAGTAAATTCAGATCAGCAAAAATAAGTACAGATAAGCAAAAATAAGTCGAAGAACAGGAGTTAGTAAAGTCAAATCATTCAATTATGACTTTCTACCATTTATTCTGCAACTTTCAGATTTTTTTTTTTTATTATTATTATTATCTTATAATCTAACTATAATTAATTAATGTGCTGTCCATGAATAGGAAGCTGCAAAACACAACATGCAACCTCAATAAATTAACAACAGTCTTCTTTTGACGGTCCATTATTTATTTTATGTGTTACCTTAAAAATATTATAGAATTAGTAGTAAGTATTAATTTAAATTTTTATGTTGCATTTGTCCAAATATTCTTCACCAGGTTTACGTGGATTTGTTATATAAGCTTTACTAAATCACATTAAATCATAACTAATTTTTAATGAAGTAATACTATATAATATACAATGTCAAATTTGAATATTGCTGAATATATGAGTAAGGATTTGCTAATGTTGGACCATTAATTTGTCCTGATTTCTATGTACCAACCGTATGTATGATGTGACCCATGGCGTTTCGGAGTTAGCTGATTTCGTTGGCTGGTTTGACTATCTATTTATTTCGCTTATATATTCCTTTCAAGTTTCAAGTTTCGAGCTTCAATTTTGCTTGAACCTCTCGTTATCAAACAATGCTGAAGTCTTAAGTGATCACACTTAATTTGAACAATATGTAGTAGTATTTTAAGGATTAAGTAATATAAGTATGATTTCTGGTATGTAAATAAGCATTAATTATAAATCTCACTTTCATTTAAACTTCTTTGCAAATTTTACTGTCTACATCTATTTCTTGTAATTGAAAATATGCAAACAGACCATTAGACCAAAATTTCTATAGTTTGAACCTTAAAGTAAGGTGCTGATCATGGTGAAGCATAACTCCACAGCAGCCTACAGCACATCAGAATAACATTGGCTGCGCGTATGTAACTACAGCAATGTGCCAATGTTCTGTTGTTTGGACTTTGGACTGCTGCACGCTGAATCAGCAGTTGCATAACTGTGTACACCTAGCGCATCAGCCTTGCACAGGATAACAATTGCAAATTTTATTGTTACCGCAGCATAAGAATCATTAGTGTCGTATAACTGAGTAAGCCTCTTTGTCTCAAGAGTCTAGTGCATTCATGTGTGCAACCACAAGCCAATGTTCCTATCATTTATAGGATGAAACCTTTTTGTAGTCTTTAAGGTATTTCAAGGATGTTATTGCAAGTTTTTGCGTAATTAGTGGTGGCTTCAGATGTTACAAGACCAAGTAACATGACATAAGAGATATATATACCATGAGTCCGAGGTATCAGCATTCGGAGCTGATAATTCGTTTGTCAGAAAAGGAAGACAGATAATCCTGACAGATCTTAATACAGGATGTGTAATTCCAGTAGTCAGGACAGCGGAAGATTGCACTGTAAATAACATGTGCTTCGGAACAATCTGTTATCCTAATTAAGCAATATGAGGCAAGAAAACCGTATATTTGATGCAGCGTATACATATAAGATCAGCTGACTGTATTTATCTCTAGTTTCTCTGGATAAAGAAGAGAATTTACATGTTTGTTTTGTTCATTGCAAAATAACTGAGTTAACCTTCCACATTATTTTCTGGAAGTTCAATAGTTTATCAATTCAGTTCCTAGTAGAAACTGCTTATATATGTATGACTAACCTTCTTACTGAAGCACAAAACTGCACATTGAAACCAATGCTTTGTGCGGAAACAATTGAACAATTCCAAAACTTTAGTTACTTTTGGTACGGAGCAACAGCTGTAGCATGACTAGCATCACCTTGTTGTATCTCATCACAATTGGTGGTACTAGTGACCTTTATCGCTTTGATGATGAACTTCAAATCACCAAGTTCACCAAGGCTGAATTGCAATAAGACATTCTTCGATGGTTGAGTAAGGTAACGTATACGAAGATGTGGTGCCAAGAATGATGCATTTTTAATAGCAGCCAAATGACGAAATTGGAACCATGCATGATGTTTCAGCCCTGGTGCCATGCCTTTGTAATTAATCTGTAAAACCCACAGTAGTATAACAAACATTTCATATTGAATCTGAATAATCCCTTGTATGTAATTACAAACTTTCTTGAACTTGGGATTCGAGCATTACCTTATTTTCAGAGTAGTCATCAACAAATTTGTACTGCCAAGAATTCATCAGTCCAATAAATATGGTCACAAGTCCCTCCGATATGTCCACTGAAACTGATTATATGAATAAAACACTATGATTAAACACATTAATCAAGCTCAACGACAATATCATTGACTAGTACACAAACATAATTACATAAACTAAGCCTTTTATCCGATGATAACACAGAACATAAGGTAAGGACCTGGTTGAAGATCTCCATGTAGCGGAAAATCTAATTTATGGACATCTGCTTCCTTTTGGATGTGCTCAATCAACTCCCTTAGAACCTCAGAACTTAAAACAGCCTCACAGAAGTATTCAATGTCAGGAAACTTCTCGACCTCAGCATTACTCATTTCCAATAATTCTACCTTCAATTCTATAGCAGGATTACTTCCTGATACATGTTCAGAAGTCAGGAGTGCATTCATCAAATGCCAAATGTTTTACTCTCTTTAAATCAAACTGATTCTTAAACTTCGACTAAGTTTAGAAAAACTCGAAAAATATATACAGCAGGCAGCCATTTCTAGCAGCTACATATAATTATGAAACTGATTAATGTTATCATAAACATTACAATAGAATCATATAACATGACAATCTAAATATCAAACAACGACGGTTCAAAATTCCAAAAAAAAAAAGAAAAAATCCTAAGAAAAAAGTCATACCACATTGAAATGAGAGGGTGGTAGAACCATCAATATGAAAAACAGTAATAACAGCACCACCACCATTATTATCATTATCATTAGGATCATCAACAACGACATCGAACAAAAACCGATAAATATTATAAAGATCAATCATCTTCCCAACAATAGGTTTGTGACAACAAAAGTTGATCAACCCAGAGGAGTCCAAGAAAAGGTTAGCAGCAACACCAGTATCAGTGTTTCGGACCGTAACATCGAACCCCTTAGGTGAAACATCCAACATTGCTCTACATTTGGGGTTGAGTTTACTGTCACTTAAAGATGCAATGGAGTTTTTCAGTTTAGTTGCTTGGGTTAGTTGGAAGTTAATGTTTTTTTGTGGGATTTTTTTGCTAATAACAATATCATCATTAGTTTTTCTCTTTTTTAATGGTGATTCATCCATTAATTGGTTTGTGTTAGATGATGAAAAAGAGGATTTGTAGGAGATGAAAGTGAAAATTAAAGTGAAATGAGGTTTGTTAGAAAAATGTGCATTTCAGTTAGATATTACAACAGATTGATGAGGATTAGTAGTATTTAGATTAGATGAGAGAAAATGCATAGTTCTTTACGTTTATATAGGTTTTCTTGGTATAAGATCACATGAATAACTTGTCTTATTTTGGAGGCCAAACATTATATTGAGTGAACAAGTAGTCCTAATAAGTTATTATTCATCCGTAACACGATAGATGCAACAAACTAATTTTTTAAGGTTCATAAATAACTTGCATCTATTGTGCTACGAAGGTAGTGTATAGATTTTCTTTGGAAAAATTGTCAAATGAAACCTTTTAAAAACTTTTTTTTGCCAAAAGAAACCTTTTAAAAATTTTTTTGCCAAAAGAAACCTTAAACTAAATTTTTTTGCCAGAAGAAACCTTTTCGCCTGAATCCGGTGTTGACTTTGTTTTTCTGGTGTTGACCCACTCTTTTCTTTCTTTTTGCACTCTCAAATGTTATATGCACCAAAACATTAAAACTAAACCTTTGACCTCCTCAAATCCTCTCTCAAATGATATATATAAACTAAAATCATTCTCCAAAATGACATGGTCACCAACAAATTTTGTCCAAATAGTTTCACAATAATGAAACTAACAATAATACACACAATTGCACAAACAACAAGCTCATTTCTTCCATAATCATTCTTCACCACTGCATTTTGTTGATTCATCGTTCGTTTCTGTTTCATAACCTTCTCCTTCAAGTTCTCCAGCTTACGAGTAAGCCTTCTGTTTCATAATCTTCTCCTTCAAGTTCCCCACCTCACGAGCAAGCCTTTTGTTTCATAACCTTCTCCTTCAAGTTCATAAACACAATGTAAAACAATGGTGGGTAATTAGTGGAGGAGTTAATTTTTATGAAGATTATAAATTCAGAAAATTAAAAAACTAATAAAGGTTGAAGCTTCCACAACCTTGCAACAATGGAAGACAAAGAAAGAAATAAAATTGCAGCTTTCACAATTTTGCAAATGGAAGACAATTAGGAAAAATTGACAAAAAGAAAGGAGGGAAAAATGGAGGGGGAGAATATTAAATGAGGGATAAATTGGAGGGAAATTAGGGAAAACTAAGGAGGGGGAAATTGGAGGGAAAATGAGAAAAAGCAAATAGTGCAAATAAGGGAAAATGGTGGGTCAACACCGGAAAACCAAAGTCAACACCGGATTCAGGCTAAAAGGTTTCTTCTGGCAAAAAAAATTTAGTTTAAGGTTTCTTCTGACAAAAAAAATTTAAAAGGTTTCTTTTGGCAAAAAAATTTTTTAAAAGGTTTCATCTGGCATTTTTTCCATTTTCCTTCAATATTCTCTTCGTCTTTTTTTTACTTATTACACTTACTTTTTCATATCTTTTAATAAACAATTTAAAAATAAATGTCTTGAGTTATACATAAGAAACAATTAGAAAAATTATATATTTGGGAAGCATAGATCGAGACGAATAAAACAAGATATTATATGACTATGCATGTTTTTCGTTACGTATAAAACACTAAAATGAATCAATGCTATACTGTGAATAGTGATAAAAACCCTAATGTAGTACTGATTTAATTTTTGCAACTACAATATGAAGAATTGTACCCTTAATGTGACCTCTGCCGCATGTGATTTAATCATTAAAAATTTCCGGCCTATGTAATTGCTTAAAGCTAATAAATTTAAAGTTTTATTTATTTTATACCATAATACGGAGTATACGACTGAAAAAGCACTAACATTTGTGATAAACACTTAAAATGTAATTAAAGATGATTAAATATACAACTCAAGTGCATTTAACATGTAAAAACTATAGCAATTTTTTTATTTGTACATACATCATACATGTACACTTAAGGTCTATTTATTTTATTTTAATAATTTCAGTTCAGTTCGGCTCCAATTAATTAAGTTTAACTTTTATTTCCTTTTGCTAATTTATTTGTTTTATGTGATGTAGCTAATTAATGATATATTGATAATGACAATTTAGTTTATACACGCCTTTGGACCAATCATTTTAAGTTCATTTTTTTGGAACGAAGATCGCTGCTTTATGTCTAACGATATTAGCAACGATAATTAAAGACAAAGTTCCAACTTTCGAAAAGATTACAACAATAATGTTAATTGTTGAAATGGTTATATTTTTTAATATACAATTTTATAGTTAAATTCTTAGGCAAAATAATACACTTTTTTTGTTTCATATATATATATATATATTTGTTTATAATTACCACGAAAATATATTATGAAACTACCATTCATGATATGTAACAAAAATATAAGTGGATTACCAACGAAAATTCATAAAAATATAAAAATATATTATTGGTTTTTGTTTCATAATATAAAAATTACCCATTCGCGAACTATTTTTTTATGGTTCACAATTATTAGCTAGTGGATTAATATCAATATATTTTAACTATGACATTACTGATCCATAGTTACGTTAAATATAATTAATCCATACTAAAAGGCTTCAGTTCATAGTTGCAATCAATTCACTTCACTTCATTTTAACTCCAATCAATTTAGCGCAGCTTCATTTAGTTCAATTCAGATACTTTTAATAAATATGAACATGGCTTTGAAGTAAATAGAGAAAAAAAAATTCTTTTAACATAAAGGATTTTTCAATTGGTATCATTGTACTTTTGGAATTCCATTTGCATATTACCCAATTTCTTTTTAGATTCCACCTAATACCATATTTTAAATTCAGTCTAAATTATAACATTTTGTTACATAAATTGACAATTTAGGGCATTCCAAATCTTTTTTTCGCTAACTTTGACTTCAAAATTGCTTCATAAGGACAAAAATCATTCCCAAAACCTTAGTCAGACATGAGCAAAACAAATGAAAATATGCAAACTGATGATTCATTTTTTCTTTCACGCAAATCAAGGCATCTTAAAGCATGTTTGGCCAATTTTGGCCTCAAATATGAGTCTTAGGGACTAACTACGCCTGCCTTAAAACCTTGATGGAAGTTTTTTTATGGCACACGAATCGAAAATGCAAAATAAATTTGATGAAATGTTATAGTATAGTTTAACTTTAAAGTATAGTGGTATGAAAATCCTAAATGATAGTGGTACCAAATAAAAAATCCCTTAAAATAATAAGGTTAGCAATGTTACAAAATTTTCTAAGGGGTAAATAGATCGTATAAAAGGGTGGTTAAACAGAAAAAAATTATACTGTTAAATTTAATATAGTAAAATTCTATAATACTCCGTAATTCTCAATACTTATGGTCTGTTTACTTCAACTGAAAATAGCTGAACTGAACTGAAAGTTTTTTACGAAGGATTAATGAATAGCAAAATAAGGGAAGAGCTGAACTGAACTGAACGGATTTTAAGCTGAAGTAAACAGGCCCTTAATGATTGTGTTGCAAATTACTCCGCCATTTGCAAATACATCGCATGATAATTATTATTCTTTAACTCTTTATGCAATGTAACAAAGAGATGTATGTTAAGTAAATTGAAGAAAGATTGGTTTGAGCTAATATTAAATTAGAAGTAGAGTAAACAATAAAGCATAATACGGAGTAGTATATATTAATGTTCGAATATGTGCATTGAAAATTATGCAAAAAAAAACAAACGTAACAAATATTGTATAATGATCGAAGTATAGTAAAGACTTAATCCACATTATTATTTCTGTGAATTTTTTTTCTTCTGATATTGTGTTTAAGCTAAGATATTATATATAATTTATCATCTGTTATAATTTTATATATTATAAAACAATGATTTAAATTTTTTTTATAAATTTATAAAAGGATAAAAAAATTTGTTAAATTACATTTATTTTATTTAGTTAAATAAATAAATTAAATAATTATTTATGATATTATATTATACATACATCTTAATTTATAATCTTCCAAAAACTAAATAAATACATAGTAGGGTGAATTATATAATTTATAGTTATTTATAAAATACCAACAATCTACACATCTTATTTTAAACTATTATCATGATGTAAAATAATTATATATCTTGTTTTCAATATTTACAAATTGTTTTAAATTTTTTTAAGTCGTGGTATTGTGTAAGTATATATTAAGTTAATATATATTTTATGAGTAATTTATGTTAAATATGGGATGTAAATATTATAAAGTATGTCATTTATATTAAAATATCATGAAATTATTAACTCAATATAATGTAATCGTTAACTTAATAGGATATCGGCAAACTTCAAATTATTAATCATTTTCAATAGATTATCGGTACGTATTAGTTACTTATGTCTGCATTTTTTAGGTATTGGATGACAATAAAAAGTATTTAAGCTTGAATACTGGTTAAAAAAAGGTTAATATATAAATAAATGATTGACTGTAAAAGAAATTTGAGCTAGTAGGCAACCTTCTCAATCATCGCACATAGATAACTACGGAACTACCTTAGCTCGTGATCGAAGGTGTTGCATGCTAACCAAAAATTATTGACCCTAGCTAACCAAGTAATTAACTAGTGGACACGAAGAGATTGATAAGTGGATGACTAATGTCCAACCATATTAGCATCCTTTTCCTAATTCCTAGTGTTTTTGAAGTTATGTGATCCAGTTGCACATCCATAGAGCGAAGGGGATTTCATCTTCGTCACTTGTATTTATGCCCAAATTGCTTCCTCGCTAAATATGTGATGGTATTCATGCCCAGATGGCTCCCACTATATTAGCATCTTTTTCTCGGTGTTTTTTTGGTTATGTTGAAGGAGTGAAGAAGATCCAAACATTCTTTGTAATCGACCCCAACGACTTCAACTTATTGCTTGAACATCCACACTTCATATTGTCGAAATATATGAAATTATTGTAAGTTTGCAAGTTGCAACTAAACGTCTATACTTCTATGTATACATCATATACGTCGCTTTTTTACTTGCTACAACAGACTAATAATCCTTAATTGAGATATTCCAAAATGCTATGTAAGAATGCTTGATAGAGAATAGGAAAAAAAAAAAAAAAAAACCAATTTGATTTTCATCCATTAAAAGGGCATATTCTAAAATTGCTTTACCAAAGTAGAGAGACCACAAAAGCATATTCTAAAAATTCCAAAAGAAAATGACACCCCAAAAAATTCGAACCTCTACAACAACTATAATGTATTAATCACATGTCATTAAGGAGTCAAAGGTGTGAAAGCAATATTACTACGGAAAATAAAATAATTAAGGCATAATAAATAATTAATTATATTTTTTCAAAGAAATAAAAAGACGATTTGACGAATAAAAATACATTGGAGAAATCACCACAATTCTTTGCTCCATTGTTTTTCCGCTTATCTCTCTTCGCATCCCTTCTTCTCAGGTGATCCTTTCATCTTATTTTGTTGGATTTTTTTTTTAAATTTTATTTTATTATTGAATTTATTATTTTTTCTGGGTATTTATATTTTTTTTCTGGGGTATTATATATAACTGTAAATTCTTGTTTTTTTGGTTGATTTCAACTTGCATTTAAGGTTTGTTGCTTAATTCCTTTGTGGGATTTCTTTATTAATGATGTTTGAGAAAAGATCTGTGTTAATTTATGTTTATATTACATGTAAAAATTTGAACTTTACCAAAAATTTAGTTGTGTTTTTAGTAGATTAATTAAATTTTGCTACTTTTGGGTGTTTTAGATCTGTTTTATTTGTCATAAATTAGTTTTAATTGAGTTTTTATGATGCTTAATGTTCCATTTTTAGTGGGGTAATTTGGGTTTGAACTTTGGAATTTTTGATGGGGTGTAATTAAGTGTGATTTTGAGTTAATTTACTAATTGATTGAAATCTTAGTTAATAAAAATATGGTTTTGTTATTCCAAAGATTTTGATTAAAAACAACTTTGTTATTGAGGAAAGTTTAATGTGGTAACTGAAAAAGTTTTGATCTTTGGAAAAATTGTACAATTTGGTAATTTGGAACAATTACTTATTGCAATTTATTTGTTAATTGTAAGTGTTTATTAAATTAGTGAATGCTTGCTTTCTACTTTATGTTCTAAGATCATCAATTTAATGAAAGTTTGCTTGCTATTTCACTTTTGGTGTATTTATGTCTAATTGCAAGTGACTGAAATTTTGATGCAGAATTGGTACCTGTCCTCTATGAATTCTACAACATCTGTGACATCCGTAGTTTCCTGCAAATCGGGAAACAAGAACGATTTCTTTCTCTGGATTTTGGTTTGCCTTCTGCCTAAGTTTTTAGGGTCTCCGATTGTTTACGTGAACTTCCTTCTAGTACAGGCCATTGACAGGAGTCCATCAGCATTACGCTTATTGTCATTTGTTCCCTAGTTGTGTGAAGTTTTAGAATTCGGCCATCTGCATCACTCGTCCTTGTCTTTTAGTTTGACAGCATGGTTTCCTCTCGGCTATCTGTTTTCGCTGAGAGTCAAAAATCCTTTCAGAGCCCGTTGCTTTTTTCTGACAACCCTCCAAATGCTATTCCTTCAGATGGTGATGAGTTTGATTTTTCTGATGTTTTCGGTCCTTTATCAGTGCAGCTTCCGGGTGAGTTGAATGAGGGGAACCAGGAAACCACAGGCGCTGATGGAAGCGACCTTGTTTACGATGACCCAGTTGTTGTACACTTGCGTTCACATTCACTGGTTGGCCCTTCTGTTTGCGTTAGTCAGTCATTGAAGCTCAGCAAGCTCTGTCTTCAAGACCCAGAGGAATCTGATGTCATTTCACAGTGTGAGAATGGTGAATTTAATGAAGATATCTCAGAAATTTCTACTGATGATGATGCAAAGCTTTTGGACTCCCTTCAAATTGAATCATTGAAAAAGGAACAGAAGGTTGGCCTTGATGATTTTGAGATAATGAAAGGGGTCGGGCAAGGTGCATTTGCTAAGGTCTACCAGGTACGCAAGAAGGGTACTTCTGAAATCTATGCAATGAAGGTGATGCGAAAGGATAAGATAATGGAGAAAAACCATGCTGAGTATATGAAAGCGGAGAGGGATATTTTGACAAAGATTGATCATCCTTATATTGTTCAGCTCAGATACTCATTTCAAGTAATTTTCAGTTCTATCATTTACCTTTCAGATTCAATACATTCTCTCCCTTTTAGTGAAATGTAGATTTTTGGAGAATTTTTCATTCTTTCAGATGTGACTTGTTCCAATATTTTGATCTGATTGTTGTGGATCCATTGTTTTGTTTACATCTACTTACCCTTTCTTATTCTGTCATGCAGACTAAATACAGACTGTACCTTGTGCTGGACTTCATCAATGGGGGTCACCTTTTCTTTCAGCTTTACAATCACGGGCTTTTCAGGTAAATATTATTGTAATATTTTGATAGTTGCAGATGTTAGGTGGAAATTATGCTAAACTATCATCATGTTTTCAGGGAAGATCTGGCTCGTGTGTATGCAGCAGAAATCGTTTCTGCAGTGTCTCACCTCCATGCTAATGGTATAATGCACAGGGATCTAAAGCCTGAAAATATCCTGCTCGATGCAGATGGCCATGTATGTACTTTCTTATCAGCTTTACGTCATCAATTCGTTGCTGTTTTTAAGGTTTTGTTGATCTTATGTTGTTGTTATATCATCTCTATATTGTAGGTTATGTTAACTGATTTTGGTCTTGCAAAAGAACTGGAAGAAAATGGAAGGTCAAATTCATTGTGTGGAACGGTGGAATATATGGCACCGGAAATTGTTTTAGGAAAGGGTCATGACAAGGCTGCGGACTGGTGGAGTGTAGGTGTTTTGCTTTTTGAGATGCTTACTGGGCAGGTAAATGTTTGTCAAGAGTTTATTGTTGCATAGTTGCCAAAATTGTGCAGTTTCTTTTTGCATTAAGCTTAATGGTACACTTAATAATAGGCGAGTATATTGTTGCATAATTGTCGAAGTTGTATAGTTTCTTTTTGCATGAAGCTTAATGGATGCACTCTTTTTAATTACAGTCATATCAATTTTTTCCTTGTATTTTAAGATGTTCTTTGCTTTTTATTACCAGAGTTCTCAGAGCCAGAACAGGCAGACATACATCTTTTGATTTTTTTGTTGTAGTGGGGTAGAGGGGTGTTAGATGGGTGGATGGATGGGTTGGAGGCGAAGGCTTCAGATACATTGATTTGTGGTTGATATGTCTATGGACTATGGAGCATCCTTGCAGTTATGTTTTCACTATTTGAATGCTGATATACAAATTTAGATGTTGGGGTGGGTGGGTTGGTGGTTTGTTTTGGAGCCTATAGTTGCTGCAGACACTTCAAGTTGCGGTTCGATCGTTTTTGGAATGTTCATGCAGTTACGCTCTCACAGTTTGAACGCTGAGATGCAAAATTGGACGATGGGTACTGGAACTTTTATCATAAATTTGTTGCATTGTGGTATTTAAAGAGGAGATAGTATAAGTTTTGCCGACTAGTTTAAGTTTAGCTGTAGAATATTGGTTTATTTGCAGTTAACTTAGCTGTATGTATGAGTTTGAATATTTTTTGCTCACATCTGGAATATTGGTTTCTATTGGAAGCTGAATAAATTCTTATTACAGTATTGCTTATAAGTTTCTCGTTTTTGCAGCCCCCTTTCTCTGGTGGTAACAGACAGAAGATACAGCAGAAGATTATAAAGGATAAGATCAAGTTGCCTTCTTTCTTAACAAGCGAAGCACATTCTTTGTTAAAAGGGGTAAATATCTTATTCTCTATTTAATGTACAAATGAAAGAGCTGAGCTTTTTTCTGTTACTTTCGTCACAATAACTTTTTATTTTGGAAAATTTTATGGGAGAATTGCCTGATTTTCCTCCCCATTTGAGTTGGTTGCAAGCTCTAGGATACATTCTATGCAGAGCAATGCTTGTATTTTGATGAAGGGCAACATATTAAAAGCATTCTTTGCATATTGTGTATTTAAAAGGAGCTGAAATGAGCATTTGTGTTTTATAGCTTCTGCAGAAAGATCCAGCCAATCGTCTTGGTAGTGGAGCAAAGGCGAGCGAGGAGGTGAAGCATCACAAGTGGTTCAAGCCAATTAACTGGAAGAAACTGGAAGCAAGGCAAGTTCAACCTAGCTTTCGCCCCGATGTTGCTGGACAACTTTGCACTGCCAACTTTGAGAAATGCTGGACTGACATGTCTTTGGTGATATCTCCCGCTGCCAGTCCCAATGCCAACGGAAATCTCCTCTTTAAGGACTTCACGTATGTTAAGCCTGCTTCAAGTTTCCTTCAGAGGATGAGTCCCCTTAACGAGCGTGCATGAACGTTTGACTCTCAAGTATTTCAATCAGCTCTAGGATACATTCTATATAGGAACCTATATAGCAATACAATGTATAAACCTTTCGGCTCGTGCTTTGTTTTTACTGTGTACTTTATGCCTTGTGCAAAGATAGCTTATACAAACTATGGAGGGTTTTTTTTTATCATACTTTGATATCATGACATTCTAATTCCTACTCTTGTATGTCAACCATTTTATGGCTATAATTAAGTTTTTAATATTCATTCATTCTTACTACCTCCATAAAAATTTAGTAAAGATTTGACATTTTTCGTCTCTACTTTTTATCAAGTCCTTACAAGTTTACAACTAATATGTTACAGAGGTAGTACTTGTCAAGTCCTTACAAGTTTACAATTAATATGTGACGGATCTAGTAAATATTAACAAGACGATTTTTTACTGAGACCTAACAGGAACAATACTAGGACCCTTTTTGTGGCAAAGGCTAGAATGATCTTTAGCAGATGATGTCATCTGCAGTTTTATTGGACTGAAATCTCTTAACTTCTGAATTTTTGTGTTTTATCTTTCTGCCATATAATTTTGAGTGGATAGTAGTGTGTATGCCACGTGGCAAAAGATTATCCGCTGCTGACAAACTCTATTCTGTACCTCAGTCTACCACCCAAAATACCATCAAGCTCTTCTTTGGGGAATCAATGGCTTCTTCCCTGCTTTCTCCAGCTACAAGTGCATATCCCAAAACTCATTCTCTAGCCTCCATCAAACCCATCTATCAAAACCATCATTTCATTTCCTTTGTCGACCGCCCGAGAAGAATCAATATCAGGTGCAGTGCATTTCCTGAGAGTGTAACTGAATATTTGGCAGATAATGTTGTTTCAGTACCTGTCATTGGTTCTGGTTTTGAAGAAATTCAGAGAATTGCCGATACGTTACCGCAGTCCGAGAAGTGGGGAATTGCCACTTCTGCTGGTTTGGCTTGGATATACCTGACAGCAAGACCTGGTGTGCTTATTGGAGCAATTGATGCATACATTCTAGCTCCTTTGCAACTTGGTTTTGATAACTTGACTGGCAAAAGGAGGTTAAAGAGGTCTGATTTTCTGATCACTGATAAGTTAGGTGAGGGTTCTTTTGGTACAGTTTATGCTGGAGTGGTTGTGCCCAAGGGTGTAAATGTGGAACAAAGTGTGCCCAAGAGAAGCTTGGCTAGAATCCTTGAATCTGACAAGAGATTCAAGGACAAGGTCATTTTGAAGCAGGTATATTATCAGGCTTCCATTTTTTTTTTTTTTTTTTTTTTTTGGCACGAACACATTAATGAGGAAGAACAAGTAATAACCTGTAAAAGGACTCATTAATGAGGTTCTACCTACAGAAATTCCTAAAAAAAAAAAAAAATAAGCTCATTTGATTCCTAGATTATATATTAAGTAGAAATTTTGTTCCTTTTCAAAATATGAGCTTTAGAACATTGAAGATACGCACGTGCACAGAACAGCCTCAAAAGTATGCAAAAATCGTGTTGTACATACTCGTATAAGTATTGGACAATCACCCTTATATATGCATTTCTTGGCCTTTCATACCTGTTATTTCCACAAAGCGATTAAGATTAGCATCAGAATTCAGGAAGGATCTTCTCTGTAATGACTAAATGAGTGTCACTTACAAAGGACTTGCATATTATGAAAAGGTAGGACATTAATGTGGCGATAATCTACTACTGATACCGAGACTGACACTTACAAAACTTAGTTTTATGACCCTAGGATTACTTCTACTATTATACCATATATTTTATCTTAGTAGAAAGGACTATTTGATCTTCACACTCCGTAGTACATACTCCTGCAGATAGAGTGGATTGTAGCATTATCTTAGTTACCATCTTTTTCCAATTTGCCTGTCATCGATGCAACACATCTTTGCCACAAGCTAAGAAACAACCTTACCTTACCTTAGTGTTGTTCGTTACTTTGGATTACCCAAGAAGGAAACAATGTACTGTTTTTCATTGGAGGTCTGCTAATCTCATCCAACAAAACATCCCCGAGGCCTCGGCCATCTAGACTTAACACGGGGTGGAAACAACTAGCTACATTATACCAAAATAGAAATTGAGGACAGAGGATTGAATGCTCAAGCCAATGGTTTGAGTTGAGAGCTCTATCATTGAGCTTTCGCTCTCATTAGACTTTGCTAAAAGTATTGAACATGGTTATATCCTTGTATCAAACTGGCCATTTCAAAATTTGCATAATCTTACTTCAAAATGATTTTTCCTAGTGTCATGTGAATGTCCAAGGGTAGAGTGTCCAAAACGGGTACTTGAGGTGAAATGAAGGTCTTGGTAACATTACTTCCACTTTATTATCTAGACAGTTTGTAAGTACAAAATATAACTGTTTTCTTGGTAATAAACTAACAGATACTAAGTATATTAGGGCGAAAATGGATATGAAACTGATTTGTTGGGTAAGTGTTAAATTGCCATCTTGTAAGATGCAAGTATACACTTCAACAGAACTAAAATAAAGGAAGTAAATACAGCCTTTGTAGACTTCGCTTCAAAGAATCAATACAACCCTTAAAAAGGCCACTTAATTTGCACTCTACTATAGATAAATATAGCTATCTAACAAGGGTCTTCTTGCATGGTTTGGCGATACCATGGCAAGCCCAACGAAAAATCATGAGCTTCACAATCTCCTCTTAATGAATCTTTCTTGCTACTAGGTAACAACGCGAATTGTAGTGTGGAATTTCTGCTCTTAGTGGAAATGATGCAGGGTAAATAACTAATAACAATTACATTATTACTCCAATAACTATTTCTCCTATATTATGTACGTTGATATATTAATTGTCATACCATTAATTTTACTGCTGTGAGCACTGTCGCTAGGCAGTCTGAATTTGATGAGGAGGCATGGACGTGGTACAGAAGAAAGGCATTCAGTTCCTAGTAAACGGCAAACCTTTCTACTTCACAGGGTTTAACACCTACTGGCTTATGATTTTTGCTGCGGATCAGTCATCTCGTGGGAAGGTCAGTGAGGTCTTCCCAAGCATCTTCAGTTGGGTTATCATCTGCAGGACACTGGCTTTTAATGATGGCCAATATCGAGCTCTTCAAAAGTCCCCGTCTGTCTATGATGAAGATGTCTTTAAGGTTAATATCATCTTTGCTTCGGTCACATTTTTGCTTTTGCAATTATAGAACTTTATTGATTGTAACTATTTAACTGAATGAGCCACAGGGCTTAGATTTTGTTGTGAGCGAAGCAAAGAAGTATAAAATCAGGCTGATTCTTTCCTTGTGAATAACTGGAATGATTATGGTGGCAAAGCGCAATATGTTAAATGGGGGAAAGAAGCTGGTTTAAAATTGAGCTCCGAAGATACTTCTTCTCTGAGACTACTGTCAAGACCTACTACAAGAACCATGTCAAGGCAAGTTCTGTAGGCTTCCTAAAATAACAAACCTCAGAGAACAGAAACATGCTTTTGGTTTCTTACAGTAAATAGTTTATGATACTCTAGCTGATGTCATGTTTAATTTACTGCAACATGACTTGCAGACGGTACTAACAGAGTCAATACCTTCACCAATGTAACATACAAGATGATCCCCACCATTTTTGCTTGGGAGCTGATGAATGAGCCTCGCTGCACTTCTGATCCTTCTGGCAATAAACTACAGGTTCATTTCTCTTCGCCAAATCAGTCTGTCTTGCACTTTTTTTAATCAACTAGTGAAAATTACTGTCCTTTTCCCTATTTTCATAGGCTTGGATACAAGAAATGGCTGCATATACAAAAAGCATTGATCCAAAACATTTGCTTGAGATAGGGTTGGAAGGATTTTATGGTCCCTCAACCCCTGAGCGAGCTCAGATTAATCCTAACACATACACCACACAAGTGGGGACAGACTTTGTAAGGAACCATCAGGTTTTAGGAGTTGATTTCGCTTCAGTTCATATTTTGCAGATTCTTGGTAAGTGACATTTACAACCAATATCCGATCATTAGCCTTATTATCAAATAAACTAATAGAGATGATTTCCTGAATAGGATATCGCCAACATATCCAATGCACATCTCCAGTTTTATGAGTCATGGTTGAAAGCCCACATAGAAGACCTGAAAAACACTTGGGATGCCGGTTGTATTCACTAGTTTGGAGTATCTGTAAAAGATCCAGGTTACAATAATCTTTTAGACATACAACTTATAGGACTGTGTACAAAACTTTGGTACGTTCAGCCAGCCTAGGTGGCAGTGGAGCTGGGAGCCTTTTTTGGCAACTCTTCCCCAAGAAACAGATTACATGAATGATGGATATGCAATTGTTCTCTCTTGAATCCCAATCCATAGCAAATCTAATAACTCTTACTTCGGCATTGCTTGAATTCATTAGCTCAATGTGTTCTTGGAATTGTTGTTGGGGTTGCCAGGCACTAGTCTAGTCTAAAATTCAAGTTTGGGCCAAGTTGTACAAGACTCAAGAGGTTCATAAAAGGTCTAAATTGAAATATAAGACAGTGGACATGTAGTTAGTCCAAAATATCTAATTTCTATGTTCATTTAAGTGAATACCCTGCAAAAGCCACTTTAAGATCAGTTGGTTATAATGTGCAATTCCCTTTTCCTTAATGTTGCTATTATTGTCAACCAACATTAATGAAAAAGAAAACAGCAAAGTACCTACTACTTAACCACCTACTAATGATATGAAAGTAAAATACAAGGAAGAAGACTCAATCGAATTGAGTGATCAACAGCAATATATTATAGATTAAAGGGAAATATATTGCTATACCAATGATCAGCATTTGTACTTTGAAGAGCTACAAAGATGTGCATAAATCGCGTCTTATTATTCTTTTATGTCTTGGAGTAATATACATATATGTGCACTTTGTACTAGAACATAACCTTGCAAATTTAAAGGGGGAAAAAAAAAGTTTTTCCTTCAGAAGTTGAGAGATATTTTACAGGTTAGCGAGAGAACTAAGAAAGGGATTTCTGTGAAATGAGTGACATTAGTAAAGGGAAAATCTTGCAATGAAAATATGAAATAGGTAGGACATTGATGAGATGATGATACTTATATACTTACAAAAAAAACAAGATGAGCTGGAGAGCACGACACGCGATGGATCATAGACAGCATGGACCCCAGAGGATTATTATCTAGTGAAGCTCAGTTTAGAGAAAACTGCAGCTGCTTGATCACTACCAAGCAAGAAATAAGGATGCCGAAGAGCGGCTGCAGCTGATAAACGCTTTGTCTAAGATTCCCTCCTTCAGAAATGAGCTTTGTTGCAAGGTTCCACCCTCTACCTTTGTCAGATCTAGAATTCTCAAGTCAGGTCTAGACCGAGTGCACTCCCTCCAACGGCCTAAATCATATCCTTGAGCTTTTAATTCCATGTTAAAATTCTTCAACCCAGCTGTGGACCTCAGACTAGGTACAGCCATTTGCAAGAGAACTATCCCAGCTGAATACATGTCAAATAAATCAGGGCTATTAAGCTGCAAAATACCGACAAACAGCAGGATTTTAGAAAATCACATCAATTCTTCCATCAATTCGACCAACTACAGAATTGGACAGATTTTTGAGATACCTGCCATAGAATAGGATAGTAATGCAGCAATAGCTCTGGAGTGGCCTTGGGGTTTCCTCTGGGAGTACATACATTTCCGGTGGGCAATAATCAGGGTCTAACAAGTACGATCCGGAACATAATTCTTGCCTATCCGAAGATCAGTTGCTGCTCCAAAGTCAATGAGCTTGATCTGCCCTTCTCTCACTCGCACAAGGTTTGCAGGCTTAACATCCCGATGGACGATGCCAGTGTCGTGTATTTTTCAGAAGTAACTATCTGTCTCATTATCTGCTTAATGATCAATGCATTCCGTTCAAGAGAGTCTAAGCCTTCCAATGCACGACCAAACATGATAGACTCTAAGTTTACAGGAAAGTTGCGGGATTTCATGTAATCTGCAAGGTCTTGATCTCCCTGAGACCAAGGCACTAACTGTAATTTCAACACGATTTGCATAATCAATTCTTGCAAATAAAACTATTTTTCCGGGAGGGTACCTCAAATTTCCAAACAAGACATTTTCCGCCTTTGGTATATTGTGAATTTGTTTTGTCAGATATAAAGCTTCCAGAAACTCAGCACAGGTTTCTGGAGCAGCTCTTGTTAACCTGTAATTAAACCACTCCTCATAATCACACATTTTTTTAGCCCCTGAAACTCCAACCTTACCTAACGATGAAAAACTAGGGAGAAGTGAATAGTCTTATAATCAAATGCTCAAGAGTCACAATTAATTTTGACAAATAACAAAAAATACCCAGATTTCTGCACTGTAATTAACTATCATTCAAGAACCCATCAACATTTACACTAACTCAATCTTGGAAGCATGATTTCAATCTAATTTTCACAGCCACATTGACTGATCAATTCGTTACACTCAACATTATAGGCCTTATTCCACTAGTAATCGAGACCATACACAAGCTATTGAATATTGTTTCCGGGCACTAGAATGATACCATAGCATTCCTTAATTTCATTTCTCAAACTTATATCATTCAAAAAACAAAAA
>PYUH01004034.1:16533-30843 GCA_016808085.1 Suaeda aralocaspica | reverse complement strand
TTTTTTTTTTTTTTTTTTTTTTTTTTGTTTTTTGAATGATATAAGTTTGAGAAATGAAATTAAGGAATGCTATGGTATCATTCTAGTGCCCGGAAACAATATTCAATAGCTTGTGTATGGTCTCGATTACTAGTGCGAATAAGGCCTATAATGTTGAGTGTAACTGAATTGATCAGTCAATGTGGCTGTGAAAATTAGATTGAAATCATGCTTCCAAGATTGAGTTAGTGTAAATGTTGATGGGTTCTTGAATGATAGTTAATTACAGTGCAGAAATCTGGGATTTTTTGTTATTTTGTCAACATTAATTGTGACTCTTGAGCATTTGATTATAAGACTATTCACTTCTCCCTAGTTTTTCATCTGTTAGGTAAAGGTTGGAGTTTCAGGGGCTAAAGAATGTGGTGATTATGAGGAGTGGTTTAATTACAGGTTAACAAGAGCTGCTCCAGAAACCTGTGCTGAGTTTCTTGGAAGCTTTATATCTGACAAAACAAATTCACAATATACCAAAGGCGGAAAATGTCTTGTTTGGAAATTTGAGGTACCCTCCCGGAAAAATAGTTTTATTTGCAAGAATTGATTATGCAAATTCGTGTTGAAATTACAGTTAGTGCCTTGTTCTCAGGGAGATCAAGACCTTGCAGATTACATGAAATCCCGCAACTTTCCTGTAAACTTAGAGTCTATCATGTTTGGTCGTGCATTGGAAGGCTTAGACTCTCTTGAACGGAATGCATTGATCATTAAGCAGATAATGAGACAGATAGTTACTTCTCTGAAGAAAATACACGACACTGGCATCGTCCATCGGGATGTTAAGCCTGCAAACCTTGTGGTGACGAAGAAAGGGCAGATCAAGCTCATTGACTTTGGAGCAGCAACTGATCTTCGGATAGGCAAGAATTATGTTCCGGATCGTACTTTGTTAGACCCTGATTATTGCCCACCGGAAATGTATGTACTCCCAGAGGAAACCCCAAGGCCACCTCCAGAGCCTATTGCTGCATTACTATCTCCTATTCTATGGCAGGTATCTCAAAAATCTGTCCAATTTTCTGTAGTTGGTCGAATTGATGGAAGAATTGATGTGATTTTCTAAAATCCTGCTGTTTGTCGGTATTTTGCAGCTTAATAGCCCTGATTTATTTGACATGTATTCAGCTGGGATAGTTCTCTTGCAAATGGCTGTACCTAGTCTGAGGTCCACAGCTGGGTTGAAGAATTTTAACATGGAATTAAAAGCTCAAGGATATGATTTAGGCCGTTGGAGGGAGTGCACTCGGTCTAGACCTGACTTGAGAATTCTAGATCTTGACAAAGGTAGAGGGTGGAACCTTGCAACAAAGCTCATTTCTGAAGGAGGGAATCTTAGACAAGGCCGTTTATCAGCTGCAGCCGCTCTTCGGCATCCTTATTTCTTGCTTGGTAGTGATCAAGCAGCTGCAGTTTTCTCTAAACTGAGCTTCACTAGATAATAATCCTCTGGGGTCCATGCTGTCTATGATCCATCGCGTCTGTGCTCTCCAGCTCATCTTGTTTTTTTTGTAAGTATATAAGTATCATCATCATCATCAATGTCCTACCTATTTCATATTTTCATTGCAAGATTTTCCCTTTACTAATGTCACTCATTTCACAGAAATCCCTTTCTTAGTTCTCTCGCTAACCTGTAAAATATCTCTCAACTTCTGAAGGAAAAACTTTTTTTTTCCCCCTTTAAATTTGCAAGGTTATGTTCTAGTACAAAGTGCACATATATGTATATTACTCCAAGACATAAAAGAATAATAAGACGCGATTTATGCACATCTTTGTAGCTCTTCAAAGTACAAATGCTGATCATTGGTATAGCAATATATTTTCCCCTTTATAATCATATAATATATTGCTGTTGATCACTCAATTCGATTGAGTCTTCTTCCTTGCTATTTTTACTTTCATATCATTAGTAGGTGGTTAAGTAGTAGGTACTTTGCTGTTATTCTTTTTCATTAATGTTTGGTTGACAATAATAGCAACATTAAGGAAAAGGGAATTGCACATTATAACCTAACTGATCTTAAAGTGGCTTTTGCAGGGTATTCACTTAAATGAACATAGAAATTAGATATTTTGGACTAACTACATGTCCACTGTCTTATATTTCATAATTTAGACATTTTATGAACCTCTTGAGTCTTGTACAACTTGGCCCAAACTTGAATTTTAGACTAGACTAGTGCCTGGCAACCCCAACAACAATTCCAAGAACACATTGAGCTAATGAATTCAAGCAATGCCGAAGTAAGAGTTATTAGATTTGCTATGGATTGGGATTCAGAGAGAACAATTGCATATCCATCATTCATGTAATCTGTTTCTTCGGGGAAGAGTTGCCAAAAAAGGCTCCCAGCTCCACTGCCACCTAGGCTGGCTGAACGTACCAAAGTTTTGTACACAGTCCTATAAGTTGTATGTCTAAAAGAGTTATTGTAACCTGGATCTTTTACAGATACTCCAAACTCAGTGAATACAACCGGCATCCCAAGTGTTTTTTCAGCGTCTTCTATGTGGGCTTTCAACCATGACTCATAAAACTGGAGATGTGCATTGGATATTGTTGGCGATATCCTATGTCAGGAAATTCATCTCTATTAGTTTATTTGATAATAAGGCTAATGATCGGATATTGGTTGTAACAATGTCACTTACCAAGAATCTGCATAAATATGAACTGAAGCGAAATCAACTCCTAAAACCTGATGGTTCCTTACAAAGTCTGTCCCCACTTGTGTGGTGTATGTGTTAGGATTAATCTGAGCTCGCTCAGGGGTTGAGGGACCATAAAATCCTTCCAACCCTATCTCAAGCAAATGTTTTGGATCAATGCTTTTTGTATATGCAGCCATTTCTTGTATCCAAGCCTATGAAAATAGGGAAAAGGACAGTAATTTTCACTAGTTGATTAAAAAAAGTGCAAGACAGACTGATTTGGCGAAGCAAATGAACCTGTAGTTTATTGCCAGAAGGATCAGAAGTGCAGCGAGGCTCATTCATCAGCTCCCAAGCAAAAATGGTGGGATCATCTTTGTATGTTACATTGGTGAAGGTATTGACTCTGTTTAGTACCGTCTGCAAGTCATGTTGCAGTAAATTAAACATGACATCAGCTAGAGTATCATAAACTATTTACTGTAAGAAACCAAAAGCATGTTTCTGTTCTCTGAGGTTAGTTATTTTAGGAAGCCTACAGAACTTGCCTTGACATGGTTCTTGTAGTAGGTCTTGACAGTAGTCTCAGAGAAGAAGTCATCTTCGGAGCTCAATTTTAAACCAGCTTCTTTCCCCCATTTAACATATTGCGCTTTGCCACCATAATCATTCCAGTTATTTACCAAGGAAAGAATCAGCCTGATTTTATACTTCTTTGCTTCGCTCACAACAAAATCTAAGCCCTGTGGCTCATTCAGTTAATTAGTTACAATCAATAAAGTTCTATAATTGCAAAAGCAAAAATGTGACAGAAGCAAAGATGATATTAACCTTAAAGACATCTTCATCATAGACAGACGGGGACTTTTGAAGAGCTCGATATTGGCCATCATTAAAAGCCAGTGTCCTGCAGACTGATAACCCAACTGAAGATGCTTGCTGGAAGACCTCACTGACCTTCCCACGAGATGACTGATCCGCAGCAAAAATCATAAGCCAGTAGGTGTTAAACCCTGTGAAGTAGAAAGGTTTGCCGTTTACTAGGAACTGATTGCCTTTCTTCTGTACCACCGTCCATGCCTCCTCATCAAATTCAGACTGCCTAGCGACAGTGCTCACAGCAGTAAAATTAATGGTATGACAATTAATATATCAACGTACATAATATAGGAGAAATAGTTATTGGAGTAATAATGTAATTGTTATTAGTTATTTACCCTGCATCATTTCCACTAAGAGCAGAAATTCCACACTGATCATTCGCGTTGTTACCTAGTAGCAAGAAAGATATCATCAAGAGGAAGATTGTGAAGCTCATGATTTTTCGTTGGCTTGCCATGGTATCGCCAAACCATGCAAGAAGACCCTTGTTAGATAGCTATATTTATCTATAGTAGAGTGCAAATTAAGTGGCCTTTTTTAAGGGTTGTATTGATTCTTTGAAGCGAAGTCTACAAAGGCTGATATTTACTTCCTTTATTTTAGTTCTGTTGAAGTGTATACTTGCATCTTACAAGATGGCAATTTAACACTTACCCAACAAATCAGTTTCATATCCATTTTCGCCCTAATATACTTAGTATCTGTTAGTTTATTACCAAGAAAACAGTTATATTTTGTACTTAACAACTGTCTAGATAATAAAGTGGAAGTAATGTTACCAAGACTCTTCATTTCACCTCAAGTACCCGTTTTGGACACTCTACCCTTGGACATTCACATGACACTAGGAAAAATCATTTTGAAGTAAGATTATGCAAATTTTGAAATGGCCAGTTTGATACAAGGATATAACCATGTTCAATACTTCTAGCAAAGTCTAATGAGAGCGAAAGCTCAATGATAGAGCTCTCAACTCATAACCATTGGCTTGAGCATTCAATCCTCTGTCCTCAATTTTCATATTTTGGTATAATGTAGCTAGTTGTTTCCACCCAGTGTTAAGTCTAGATGGCCGAGGCCTCGGGATTGTTTTGTATGAGATTAGCAGACCTCCAATGAAAAACAGTACATTTGTTTCCTTCTTGGGTAATCCAAAGTAACGAACAACACTAAGGTAAGGTAAGGTTGTTTCTTAGCTTGTGGCAAAGATGTTTGCATTCGATGACAGGCAAATTTGGAAAAAGATGGTAACTAAGATAATGCTTACAATCCACTCTATCTGCAGGAGTATGTACTACGGAGTGTGAAGATCCAAATAGTTCCTTTCTACTAAGATAAAATATTGGTATAATAGTAGATAGTAATCCTAGGGATCATAAACTACAGTTTTGTAAGTGTCAGTCTCGGTATCAGTAGTAGCATTATCGCCACCATTAATGTCCTACCTTTTCATAATATGCAAGTCCTTTGTAAGTGACACTCATTTAGTCATTACAGAGAAGATCCTTCCTGAATTCTGATGCTAATCTTAATCGCTTTGTGGAAATAACAGGTATGAAGAGGCCAAGAAATGCATATATAAGGGTGATTGTCCAATACTTATACGAGTATGTACAACACGATTTTTGCATACTTTTGAGGCTGTTCTGTGCACTGTGCGTATCTTCAATGTTCTAAAGCTCTATATTTGAAAAGGAACAAAATTTCCTACTACTTAATATATAATCTAGGAAATCAAATGAGCTTATTTTTTTTTTTTTTAGGAATTTCTGTAGGTAGAACCTCATTAATGAGTCCTTTCTTAGCAGGTTATTTACTTGTTCTTCCTCATTAATGTTTCGTGCCAGTGATAGCAACCGAAGGAATGGGAGAGTTGCATCTTATAACATAATTGACCCAAATGGTGGCTTTTGTATGCTATTGACTGCATAGATTATTCAACTAATGTAATAAACATAGAAATCAGATACATTGAGCATATTTATATATGCAATGTTATGTTCTTTGCCTCTTGAATCCTAGCCAACTTTCCTGTACTTCTTGATTTTACAGCAGTGCAGAAATTAGTCTGTCTAGAGAAGGTAATCGCTTCTTGCAACCCCAACGACATTGCCAAGCACACACGGAATTAATGAGTTCAACCCGCCTTGACTGAAGAGATATTACTTCTACTAGAGATTGAGATTGGGAAAGAACAACTGCATACCCGTCATTGATGTTGTCTATTCCCTCTGGGGATAGGCCCCACAGAAGGCTCCCAGCTCCACTACCGCCTTTTATGGCTGAATCAACCAAAGCTTTGTACACTGTCTTGTAAAATGAGTCTCTAACTGAGGAGTTGTAGCCTGGTTCATTTGCAGATACTCCAAACTCAGCAAACACTACAGGCATTCCTAGAGTTTTCTCTGCATCTTCTATGTGGGATTGCAACCATGACTCGAAAAATTGGAGATTTGTTGGCGATATCTTTCATCAGTTCTACATACATAATATTATGCAGATGAACAAATTAACATTAGAAACAATGTCACTTACCCCTAATTTTCTGCATATATATGAACTGAAGCAAAATCAACACCTAAAACCTGATGGTTCCTTACAAAGTCAGTCCCTATATGCGTGGCGTATGCACCCGGATTAAACTGATCCCTATTGGGGGTTGATGGACCATAGAACCCTTCCAACCCGATCTCCAGCAAATGTTTTGGATCAATGCATTTCACATAGGCAACCATTTCTTGTATCCAAGCCTTTTAAAAGAAGGACAATGACAGCAACTGTAATTGAAAACAGCTGGAAAAGTGCAAGACAGGATTGAACAATTTGGTGAAGCAAATGAACCTGTAGTGTATCACCAGAAGCATCCAAGTCGCACCGAGGCTCATTCATCAGCTCCCATGCAAAAATGGTGGGATCCTCTTTGTATGTAACATCGGTAAAAGTATAGACTCGGTTTAGCACAGTCTGAAAGTCAAGTTACAGTAAAGACAACACAATATCAGAAACTGAACCTTAAGATACCGGAATCATTTATCTGTGATGATTAATGAACTGTAGGAATTCTAAAGGGCTTGCCTTGACATGATTCTTGTAGTATGTTTTTACAGTAAAATCAGAGAAAAAGTCATCGTCCGAGGTCAAATTCAAGCCAGCTTCTTTCCCCCATTTAACATACTGTGCTTTGCCACCATAGTCATTCCAGTTATTAACTAAAGATAGAATTAGCCTGATATTATGCTTCCTTGCTTCGCTCACAACAAAATCCAAACCCTGTAAGACATTATTCAGATATGATATTATATACAGCTTTTCAAATGCAGAAGCAAAAATTTAACTAGTGACAGAAGCAAAGACGATAAGTATTAAGGACCTTAAAGACATCTTCCTCATAGACAGACGGGGACTTCTGAAGAACTCGTTCCTGGCCATCGTTAAAAGCCCACGTCCTGCAGACTGACATTCCAGCAGAAGACGCTTGTTGGAACACCTCAATGACCTTTCCGCGAGTAGACTAATCTGCAGAAAAGACCATAAGCCAGTAGGTATTGAACCCATTAAAGTAGAAAGGTTTGCTATACACAACAAATTGTTTTCTTTTCCTCTCCACCATTGTCCATGCCTCCTCATCGATTTCAGACATCATACTAGTCACATTATTATTACAATCATTAGAGTTACAAACTTACAAACTTACAAACATAACATTTCAAACTACACAGTTCGAAAAGAAAATTATACTTATATGAAGTGAGTAGTAATTTACCCTGCATCATCAATTTCAGTACGAGGAATGATTCCACATTGATCAGCTGCATTTGTACCATGTTGCAAGAAAATTAGCGTCAATAAAAAAGTTGTGAAATTCATCATTTTTTGTTGGTTTTTCATGGTATCACCCTTAAGAGATATATATAGTAGAATGTCATGTTAGTGGCTGTATATTTAAGGTTTGCATTGCTTCTTTGAATCAAGTTCGTTTAGAATTTCAGTTAAGTTCCTTTATTACTATTTCAGATAAAGTGTGTAGTTGCATGATTGCATGTTATTTACTAGATTGAGGATACACTAACTTCACTAATTGTTACATGGTTGCTTTGTACTTTCATCCTTCTTATTGTAGAATGAACTTGATATGAAAAACTAGGCAACGCGCAAGTTGGTTGGTACACAAGCAACAAGTGATAATGTGTTGTTGAGTGCGACATACCATATGAGATACTTAGTCTATGAATTGGCGGAAGTATAAGCAACAATTGTTCGTCACATTTTGTGTATTGGTTTATTTTCATGAAATATCACATAATTGTATTTGTAATTGTTGGATAATTCAACACTTGCTCAAGTGTACTATGACACATATTAGACAAATTAGCACATGCTAAAACTCATAAATGAGTAACATGGGTATTAAGATAACAGTAGTTGTCATGCCAAAGAAAATGAAAGATAACCATTTTTTGGATGATCAAGTGCAAGCTAAATGGAAGAGCTCGTTCTCACCTCCCAAGTCCCAATCATCAGATTGAAGGTCCGATTCTCATTCCTCTAGTCGATACCTTCTTTTACTATGTCTCCAAAACAACACAAAAAATATGTATGTACTCAACAAAGGTAAGGTATGAGGTCTAAGTCACTTGAGATGTAATAAACATTGAAATAAGATCAGATATATTGAGCATATATACAAGTGCAATGCTACATACTTCATCCATCATATATTCGTATGAGCCTTCTAAATTCATTCAAGCCCAAACGCTTAGAAGAAAAAAACTAATATAAATATTTATAATATATTAGCCTCCTGAATCATGGCCAACTTTCCTGAACCTTTTGATTTTACAGCAGTGCATAATCTAGTCCGTCCAGAGAAGGCATTCTCTTCTTGCAACCCCAATGACAGTTCCTAGCACACATGGAGTTAATGAGTTCAAGCCTTGCTGACTGAAGAGATATCATGTTTGCTATAGATTGAGATTGGGAGAGAATAATTGCATATCCGTCATTCATGTAGTCTGTTCCCTCTGGGAAAAGTTGCCATAGAAGGCTCCCAGCTCCACTACCGCCTTTTTTGGCTGATTCAACCAAAGCTTTGTACACTATCTTATAAGTTGTGTCTCTAAACGAGGAGTTGTATCCTGGATCTTTAACAGATACACCAAACTCAGCAAACACTACAGGCATTCCTAGTGTTTTTTCTGCGTCTTCTATGTGGGCTTTCAACCATGACTCATAAAACTGGAGATGTGTATCAGATATTGTTGGTGATATCCTAAGTCAATAAATTCACTTTCATCAGTTCTACATAGTAGTACATACAATGTAGTTGCGCAAAATACCAGTTGTAACTATGTTACTTACCAAGAATCTGCATATATATGAACTGAAGCAAAATCAACACCTAAAACCTGATGGTTCCTTACAAAGTCGGTCCCTACTTGCGTGGCATATGTATTTGGATTAAACTGATCCCTACTAGGGGTAGATGGACCGTAGAATCCTTCTAATCCTATCTCCAGCAAATGTTTCGAATCTATGCTTTTCACATAGGCAGCCATTTCTTGTATCCAAGCCTTTCAAAAGAAGGGCAATCATCACATCAACTGTCACTAAAAAGAGGTGAAAAGACAGAACAATTTGGTGAAGCAAAAGAAGTACCTGTAGTTTATCACCAGAAGAATCTGAGGTGCAACGAGGCTCGTTCATCAACTCCCATGCAAAAATGGTGGGATCATCTTTGTATGTGACATTGGTAAAGGTATTGACTCTGGTTAGCACAGTCTGCAAGTCATATTACAGTAAACAAAGCACGAAATCAGAAACTCCACTGTAAGAGACCGAAAGCATTTAATTATCTGATCATTAACTTGCAAAAAATTTAAAGAACCTGCCTTCACATGATTCTTATAATAGGTCTTCAGAGTAGAATCCGAGAAGAAGTCATCATCGGAGCTCAAATTCAGTCCAGCATCTTTCCCCCATTTTACATACTGTGCTTTGCCACCGTAGTCATTCCAATTATTAACCAAGGATAGAATTAGCCTGATATTATGTTTCTTTGCTTCACTCACAACAAAATCCAACCCCTGTTAGTCATTCAGATACGAAATTCTTTACAGCTTTTCAAATGCAGAAGGAAAAAAGTGTAACTAGTAACAGAAGCAAAGACAATATTAAGGACCTTAAAGACTTCCTCATCATATACAGACGGAGACTTCTGAAGAGCTTGGTACTGGCCATCATTAAAAGCCCAAGTCCTGCAGACTGATAATCCAACAGAAGACGCTTGTTGTAACACCTCACTGACCTTTCCGCGAGTAGAATGATCTGCAGCAAACACCATAAGCCAATAGGTGTTGAACCCATTGAAGTAGAAGGGTTTGCCATTCACAGCGAACTGACTCCCTTTCTTCTCTACCATTGTCCATGCCTCCTCATCAAATTTCGACACCCTACTAGTCAATGATCATCAGTTGTTACAAACAAACATAGCATTTCAACACACATAATTCTAATAGTAAATATAAATGAAGTAGCTAATATTGATGTTTTTAGTAATTTACCCTGCATCACTCATTTCAGTAGGAGGAATAATTCCACATTGATCAACTGCATTGTTACCATGTTGCAAGTAAATTAGCATCAGTAAAAAGATTATGAATTTCATTATTTTTAGTTGGTTTTCTATGGTATCACCAAAATATGCTAATATATATATATATATATATATATATAGTAGAATGCAAACTTAGTGGCTATATTTTAGGGCTGCATTGTTTCTTTGAAGCAAAGTCCATTAGTGTTTCAGTTAGTATGTAGTTCCTTTATCATAATTATTTCATCAAGTGTATATTTGCATACTACTTAATAGATTGATCATACACCAATTTTACTAATTGTTACATTTTAAAACACATACTTGGAATTTTGGGAACATGGCAATCAAGGTAACACTTATTGTTGCGCCAAAACATGAAGTTGAAGGTTCGAGTCTCATTGTCCTAGCCGATATCTCCTTTTTTATTAGTACATTCGACTACATACCTTGCGTGACCTCCAACTCGAAAAACTCTAATTCAGAACATGACATATATATGTTGCCTTGTTACATAATTCTTGTAATGAACACAACATACAATCAAGGGTAAGGTACGAGGTCGAAATCACTTAAGATACAAGTCCAAAAGGCTTATACTATATATCAAGGGCCCTAGGTAGCTAGATTGAAATGTTCCTTAGAATGTAGCAAAACATTTGACTTAAATTAGACTACATGCTAATTAAGGAAACATGAAGTAAGTAGGCAAGTGAGTTATAGTACTTACAATTTACACTATAAGTTGAAACATTGCCAAAATATGCTAGTTAATCAATTACCTGCCATCCAACTGCAGAAACTGCTACTATTGATCACATTAAAATAACAACAGCAGATTATAAGCTTTAAGTAGTTGAAATAATCTTTGTTATGGAAATTTTGGAGCAATTGGAGTTAATTGAAGATACTAATATAATATGTAGTTGGTAGTTTTAATTTGAAGAAAGCATTCAACTGTATAAATGTAAATTAAAAGGTGCATAATGTTGGTAGAAGCCATGTGACTAAACTTCAACTACACTCTACTTGTTGTTGAAGATGTTATTCATATATTTGGATTTTTTTGAGGCTATACATATGTGGAGAGCCTTGGACCATTAGATGATTATATAGGAGTCATTGTTGTCCACACTTATGTGGATATATGTAATGATTAATAGTAAAACCTTAATGTAAATTTGTCAAACGATTTGTTACGAAAAACGTAAATTTTTTATATGTGACCGACTACACCATCAAGTAATAATATAGTTGTATAGTTACGGGTTATTTGTACAAATTTGGAAAAACTTTAAAAAAAAATAAAAAATAAGCCGCCGTCTGAGGGGATCGAACCCTCGACCACGGGATTAAAAGTCACGCGCTCTACCACTGAGCTAAGACGGCATCAACATTATATTATTAATGAAAAATTATTTATTTAAATAAAGTTGCAATTAGTAGAAAATCAAAAAATATATAATCGCCGTCTGAGGGGATCGAACCCTCGACCACGGGATTAAAAGTCACGCGCTCTACCACTGAGCTAAGACGGCATTATTAATATATTGTTAACGAAATCATTTATTATCAACAAAATTGTAATTAATTAAAGATTGAAAAAAGGAAAAATGCGCCGTCTGAGGGGATCGAACCCTCGACCACGGGATTAAAAGTCACGCGCTCTACCACTGAGCTAAGACGGCTTTATTGATTAATTAAGCATATCAATATTATATAACTAATAGTCATGAAACCTTTTTTAAGCTGTAATCACGAGTCTTGAATGCTTGATTGATAACTTTTTTGGTGATTTAATTAATGAAATGTTTCATTAATCTATATCTATTAAACTTTTATTATAATAATGCAAATTTAACACCAAAATTTTTGATATGTTTATTAATCTTTCGTCATCACTAGCATCTCGAACACACTAATAATTCTTTAACTAGGCTAACAACTAACGAGACGCCTAAAAGAGTTGTATGATTTTCTTCACTTTTTGCTTGCTATATTTTCTTTAGCTTGCAAGTCAAACATTCTTATGTTGATCAATTATGATTATTTCATTGACAAATAATTCATTCAATGTTTATTTTAGTTAATGCAACGCCTTTAATTATTTGACACTTTTTAGTTTTTATTTATCCACCATACTTTGACTTTTTTGTTTTACTATGAGCAAAGAAAAATTACCCTGAGTACTTAATTACATTGAATATAATTCAATCTGACTTATCATAAAAGTTATAAGCGGATAAAAATGCATCTTGACATTTGTAAAAAAAGCAAGTAATTCATGTGAAAAAATCGAAAGAGCTATATATGAATTAAAAACTTGAAAAGTATTATATAATCATATGAAATTTTGTTAATTAGATTAATGTGTAGGTTGTTAATCATAATTTAGAATATAAGCGGTTAAAGTTGGAATTAAACTACAAAATAGGAGTTAGGATTTACATACAGTGTAAAACTTCTTATACAAATTAAACTACGTACAAAATATGAGTACTATTCAAAGAAAAATCATTAGTTGTACTCTGTACAATACTCTTATTTTTTATTGTGCAAAAAAATAAATTTCATTGTTTCGAATTACTTGCTTTGTTATCTTTTATATTACGCTTTTTTTAATTCAATTTATTACATTACATGTTACTTGCTATATTATTAATCCGTATTATTTTTCTTGTTCCAAGTAATCAGATTATATATAAAAATTGACAACAACAAGAGCTAATTCAGATAAGGAAGATAACCGTGACAGATAAGGGTAGCAAATAATAGAATATGCAGTGTACAAATAATTTCATGCAAATGATTTCAAAATTATATCACTTTATACTAAAATAATTAAAACTTAAATTTTAAAATAAAAAAATAAAAATAATAAAAAGCACAAAAACTATAACCAAACGCGTTAGAATATGTCCCAGTAACGCGTATCTGCCGCTCTGGCTAATGGGTTGTTATGGATAGCATCAATCAAGCAAATGATGCTGATTTGTGGCAAAATTGCAATTATGCTTCTTAATGTGACCCTTTTTTTAATTTTGCCTTTTTCTACCTCCTTTGAAATATACACTCATCTCAAATTACTTTGCTAGATCGATTTATAGTTTTAGTATTTTGGAAATGTATATATATCACTATATGTCGATGGAAGACATTCTTACTTTGTCCATAAATAACAATATGGTGAAAGAGGGTGCAATGTGAATTAGTTATATGGATTGGATGACCTATGTGTGAAAATAAAAATATATATATATATGGAGACGAAAATTTGACACTTTTTTGTATTTGGTGAATATAGCATTGCAACAAGTAATTTGTGCTAAAGGCCGGGGGAGTAAAATAATATTACGCAATAATAAAACTTCATATGAACCCTAATTTTGAAAATTAAATTAAAAATGCAAAGATGGATATAAAGTAAAAACCCTAATGCAAATAATTTATTTAAATACTTGAGGAGTTGCAAATAGATTTGCATGAATTTTAGGACAATTGTTATGCAAATGAGTATTTTTGAACAGATTTTGGGTCGTTTATGTCCGAGTCAATCCAAATTCATAACATAAGCTATTGCCTTAAGCTTGCATTTAATCACTTAATATAGACATCATGATAATATTATTGTGAGAGTGAATTTGTTTGTGTAGTCAATCTCAATAACATACACACAAGACATGGATCATATGTTAGTGTCTTTGTAAAGGAGGCTTTGGAACTTGTTAATTTATGTCTTGTGTGCATGTGTTTAGAGAAGCAAATGAACCCATTCATCGGATGGCTTATCTCATATGCCCTCACGAGTATCTAGGATGGGGTACGGTGTACCTAGTTAAATTAGATGATGTAAATTCAAATTATTTTCGCAATCTAATATATTCTTATTGGAAAAAATAAGTTCAAATCAAATTTGCTTTGGATTAATTTGATAATAGTCATTGTTATGTCTTGATAGTTTAAATTATCTTTTGATTGAATCATCATATATAGGTTTTGAATCAGCTTTAGATATTCAATACAACCTTGAATTTAAATTGAACCTGAAACCAACTTATTTTTGTTATAGAAAGCTTGTATAAGACGGTATTGGTAAGACCACTAGATAGTTAGACAATATATATATATATATATATATATAT
>PYUH01004033.1:2462110-2487314 GCA_016808085.1 Suaeda aralocaspica | reverse complement strand
CTCCTTATTTTATATATATATATATATATATATATATATATATATTTATTTATATATATATATTTATATATATATGGAAGCATAAATCTATATCAAGATATGCACTCTAAATCAATGTTTGAAAGCAATTATTGTGATTCCATGAAATCATATATATAAATTTGGAAATAAATAATTCATTAAAACATAAAAGAAAATTATCAATTGTTCTTAATTAAAAGATTTTGAAGAACAGTTACTTTTTTTATATATGAGTATGTAAATGATAAATAAAATTGAAGTCATTTCCCACAGTCCCCATAAGGCACTTGTGATATTTTGAATAATATATACATAGTAGATACTTGTGATATGATTTAAGTCGTGTTCTATTGAAATTATTTTGATAATTTTTAGTAAACAAAATCCATCCTTATTAATAAATTGTTATTAAGAGAAAAAATAAGGCCATGTTCTTTTGGATTGAAACGGAGCTGAGCTGAACTAAACATAATTAAATTGAATTGTAAGGAGTTGAACTGAACTGAATTGAATTGAACTGAATTGAATTTAATTGAGCTGAACTGATCTTATCTGAAGTGAACGGAAACAAAATAGTAATTATAATGAAGATGAGCTGAACTGAAGTGAAGTAGTCTAAACCAAATTGAACTGAATTGAATTGAAATGCTAAAAACTTAAGTCCAAAAAAACATGGACTAAGCTCATAGTAATAGTATAAGTGTTATGTTTTGGTAGTTATCCCCGTTACTTTTTGTGGTAAATTTAATCCTTAGATATGAGTATATGACATGGTAATTAACACCTATTAGGCACTATTGTTTTAACAGACTTTTGTGTCTAAATTTGACCCCTTTATATATATATATATATATATATATATACACATTCTTTATCTAGTTAAGTTTGGTTTAGATGAATTAAGTGTTAGATTTAAACCTAATTTGAACTTTAATCTCCATACTAAATTACTCAGTAAAGAATGAATGCGGAAGCGTACTTGAATCCATATACAATCTTCGATAGAGTTCCTTATTGGTTTAAGTCTTCTAGTAGTTACACTCAATAGGATTTTCTCTCTACTGTTGGGGTGTAATTGAGAGTCTATTGTATGTGTCGTACTAGGGACCATAACCCTAGATGTCTATTTATAATAGACTCCTTTTCCTAATCTGTCCATCATATATTAGGAAAGGCCCAATGATCTCTACACAATAATATATACTCATACTCTATAAAAGACATAAATAAGTCCAACTATAATTACTTATTCGGATCACTCTATCAGGGCCAAACTTTATGATAGCGTATTAATACAATTATAATCGAATAATACAACATATCAATTATATTAGGTCCATTATTCTAACATTAAGTTCTATTCTACTCAAAATTCAAATAAGCTCAAATGGCAACATATTAATATTACTCAAATGAGAAAAAAAACAAGATTGTCTATTCAAATAAGTAGAGCGACTTTTGTTATAATCAAAAATATGTATTAGGGTTATTTGAATGAACAATTGGGGTTACTTTTTTTTGTTACTTTTAATATGAATTGAAGCTACATTTTACGGGCAAAATGGTTACTTTTATTAGTAAAAGGGGTACTTTAATAGTTGAATGTATGAGTGAGAAAATCTCTTATGAATAAGAGCGGTCACATTGTTATAATAGGCAATTTTGTTATAATAGGCAAAATTAAAAGTATTTGTTATAATAGGCAATTTTCTTGGTACCACAAGTGGTAAAAAAAAAAATTGCTCATTGAAACGAGCTTAAATTATCTCTGAATCAATAGAACATTTTTTGTTTTGTTTTGGCTATACTTTACTAATGTACCATGGCCATTTTAAAATAACTATAAAGGCTTATTGTAGTCGGTCCTAAAGGGAAAATCTTGCAACCTATAAAACACGAAAACTTCTAGAAACTAGAGCTTCAATGTTTTAGAAACTCTAACACTTGAAAATAATTAGATTACTCTTCGGTTACGTTTCTAAAACTTAATCTAAAATTTGAAAGGTTTCCAATAGGAGTAAACTTCGATCACGTGGTGTTAAATGAAGCGTTTCACAAACTTCATGACTTACATACATGCGTCTTTTCATATCTCTGAGATGATGAATACCCAATTTATGATACTCCCATGACCTAGCTCAAATACCTTACTTACATTTTTTTTCCATATTCTCCTGAAAAACTCAAAAAGGGTTTTCTTTTTATTTCGATATCGTGTTATTAGCTTTTCTAGCCATTTTTGAAACGATTTGGGATCATAACTTCCTTTAATTTAAAGATCAACATGTAAAATTTTAAACCAATATTTCTCTTGTCCCTGGAACCTAAAAATTCGTAGCTTATAGCCTCTGTTTTCAGCGTTTGGAGGGTCGTCAAGGCTCCTCATTGATTTCTCCCTAAATTTCACTCAATTACTTCTGATAAACTTGAGATGACCCACGGTCGTTTTGAGGCTCTAAAAACTTCTTATGTTTTCTCTTTTGATAATTACCGACCAAAAAAAGTCACACTTATCTTTTTCGTTATACTAGAACTTTCGCATGACATTTCGAACCCGTGACAAGTAGGGGTGTGCAAAAGGTTGCGGGTAGTGAATTTTACTACCCGAGACCTACCCGAAAATTTCGGGTACCCGCATATCGGGTACCTGTAATTTTATTTTCCTACTATTTTTTCAAGTAAGTGTAGTTGGACAAATTAGAATATTTATGCTCCTACTTCAAATTACAAACTTGTTCTTTTTTTTTTTTAACAAGAATGAAAGCAAAATGAACATAGAAAAAACATAAAATACATAGTACATCACTTCATAATAATAAAAAGGCAACATAGTCCATCACTAAGACATGAAAAATAGTAAATTAGTAAAATAAAAAAGAAAAACATCATAAAAGCAAAAATATTAAAAATAAAGAGAAAAGAAAAAATAGAAAAATCAAAGCTACATAAAAAAAATGGGAGTAAGAATTACAATAAAGCTAAACCAAAAAAATTAGAAAAACAAAGTTAAACTAAAAACAATTAGGAAAAATGAAAATATAATAGTTGAGCCGGGTATCCGGCACCCGGAACAACAAATTTCGATACCCGTATTCGATCCGAAAATTTTACTGACATGTTGACAACTTCTCTAAGAGCACCCACATTGGTTGAAATGGGAAGGTCCCCATTATACCAAAATAAGATATAGTAAGGTTCTCATTAATGGGAGTAGGTGACCCATACCCATCCAAAAATGGGGAACCCCCTCATATGGGGAGCCTTCCCTTTTCTAAGTAAAGCAGCAATGACATCAACGTGGTAACATTACTATAATTATTGTCCAATTACCCTAGGATTATCACATTTTTATTTAATAATTATTATCTGAAATTAATATCATTAATCATATTAATTTATTGATATTAGATTATTGGTGATATTAATTTATTGATATTAGATTATTGGTGGGGTATGAAAAGTAGAAGAGAGAAAAAGAGGTGGGGTATGGAAAAGTAGGAGAGAGAGAGAGTAAATGGGGAGGTTAATGAATATGGGTATGAAATTGTAAAATGGGGAGGGTAAATAATAAAGTTAGTGGAAAGTGATGTGGACGAATGGGGTAAGGAGAGAGAAATTATGGGGTTACCCCATTGTTGGAGATGGCCTAAAGGCCCTCTTTTTACCCTTTGGAATACCATGTAAAATTTTCAGTGATTCTTGTAAGGACTTCAAAACCTTCTTTACATATAAATTATAACCTTCGTTTTCGCCTTTTGGGGTGTCTATCCCGGTTCCATCTTGCTTTGTCTTGTGCGTATCACACTCGTTGTAGCCTCTAAAATCTTGTTAAACTTCTTCTTTAGAAAATTTTCGAAAAAGGGTGCACTGATCTTTCACTTTCTCGAGATATATCCTATGACCTTTCGAACTTCGAAAAGCTGCTCAAGGGGCCTCTTTTGATCATAGGGGCCACTGTAATCTTCCCACTTTAAAAATTATAGTCTAGATACATAAAATTGAAATTATAGATACAATAGTACTGAACAATGGAATTGCCGCATCTTGATTCTTAAGGATTTAATATGGCATAAAACGCTTTTCCCGAAAACAATTTTCTAATTTTACATCGTTAGTTTTAATTAAAATATTAAAATGTAAAACTTGAAATGGAAAATAGTTTTCCACTTACATCTTCCTGAATAATTGGGAGAAAAACATTTTCTATCACACTTGGAAGGAAAACATTTTTCCTTACCAATGAAATACTTTATTTTTCATCCAACCAAACAATAAAAAATGCTTAAAATGTAAAATCATTATATATATATATACAACCGAACAATGGAAATTGTTCATGAAAATGAGTTTTCCAATATAAAAGATTTTTCATAGAAAATTATTTTCATCCGAAAATGTTTTACGCCTTACCAAACGGATCTTTAAGCGGAGTACGAGAATATAGAAACTCCACATTTCCACCCCAAATCACACAAAAGAGATAATGAAGGAGGGGGTAATTTGATAAGCTAATTATTCACTGAATTACAAGAATACAAGTTACAAGTTTTGAGGTACAATACACTTGCATTATGAACATACTTCGTAACAAAAAATTGACAAGCGCCATACAAGATGCATCGTTATATCAATGCTTGTACTCATAAGTATCCTGTATAAACTCACAAATAAACAAATAACACACTCATCTTTTCACATCTTTACAAAATAAGATATAACAGAGGCCGGGGTTAAAAATTTGTAGGTACAGTCGATTGTGCCTAGTTCACAATCCATTAAGCATAACATTCACAGGCAGATTAGGATTCTGATCTTGTTAATTCCAGCCTTGTGAGTCTAAGATGGCAGTTATCTTCTTTTGTAGCTCGGCCTTGTTGGAGCCCACAAGTTTGTCGATCTCTTTTCCGTTCTTGATGAAAAAGAAACTTGGAGTGGCTTTGATATCATATGACGTGCTGAGATCCTGCACCACAGTTCTCTTCACTTAATATTTTTTAAACAAGGTTATGTCACAGATAACTTCATCCTAACTCAGAAGATTTAAAAACTATAAGGATTATGGAGAATCATTGGTACAAAATGATGTACTACATCATGCAGTCATGCTTCGGGATAAGAAAACAGCAATCAAACAACAGATAAGAGTTTATCAGATGTCAAAAAGACAAGAACATATGAGTTTATCAGAGACAATTTCATCAACCTAACATGCTTTTAAAGTTGCATCAGATGCAACTGCCTAACCTCTCCCATATCCAAACCAACTTCAAATTTAGAACTTAGAACAGCTAACGCTGCACAATATCAGCACTAAAGCAGTTTCAAATGCAGTGTAAACCGTCTATTATAACCCGTTTTCAAATAAAAGGATTGTAATACTTACCGGGAGCTCATCAACATCAACGGTTAGGAAAATCAAGGAAGTATATTTCTTAGATAATTCACAGTAATATGATGCAATCATCTTGCAGGGTCCACACCACGCAGCACTGAAATTTGCTAAGACCTGTCAAATACGAAGAGTTCATCAAACTTCAAGCAAAACTTTTTACATTTGTGAGCGACCAAGTAGCAGGAAAAGGTGCCAAAATATTGCTTTCACGGCAAAAATATGCAAATCAAGCAAGACAGATGAGAGTGCCATCATTATTCAAGAACATTGATCACCTAGACAACAATTCTATGATTTTTTCCCATCTGATTACATGCCCATACCATTTGACTTATAAAATACCTCACTTACATGATAAACTATCTTTATTTTGAAATAGACAGTCATAAACAAATATATACATTATAGGGCCAAAAACTTACTATTTTATCTTGCTGTTTTGCTTGCAACAACTTCTCCTCCCAAGCTGCAGCTGTGGTTATAAGGTGCACATTTCCATCAGCCATAATAAAGTGACCTGAATCGTCATCATCATCATGCTGCCAGAATAGCAACCACATTCAGATAACAGTCCAAATAATGTGACAGTGCAACTTGAAACGCCAAAATGTCAAAATAAAATTGTGCAAAGACAATGCTAAACAAAACCAACAAACGATAAACAAAGAGAATGATTCAGGTGCATCTTTCCTATTGTCCATATCTTCCTCTAATTGAAAGAACAATCCCAAAACAATTTAGTCGTCCTAGAAAATATTATCAGCATTTAACTCCTACAAGTATGTGTTTGTCTGTTTTCACTTCTTAGCTACATGTAAGCGCTTGCCTGTTCTAAGCTGATAGGGATTTAAAGAAAAGCGTAATATGAATGCAAGCAGTTGCCTACCCAACTACAAAAATACACGATGTATAATTCTTCATTGCAACCTTATCACTTATTATATTGTATATGCATTCCCATGGACATTCGAAATGATGACAAATTAACTTCATATACATCGCCTTATTAACTTATGTAGAACGGTCCAATAATGTGCAATTGTGCACTACATTATAACATTTTCTCCGAGGCCAAGAGGAGGCTAGAGTTAGATGGCTAGCCATTCAATTAAACACCAATACAATACAACAACAACGCCTTACTCCTAAAATAATTCGAGAAAACACGGAATTGGAAGTGATCAATAACAGGAACTTACTCTTGATGCACACAATCCCATTGAACAGCTTTCAGAGCACAAGTTTTACTAAAGATACAAGCCAAGGCAGCAAGCAAAACTGCGAAAATCGCCTGAAAGAACATAGAATCATAAAATCAAGCGGACATGAGAAATTACACCCAAAAAAGATAAGAGTTTACTACAATAAGTTACATATAATACCCAATTCACTAAAATTTAAGAAAAAACAAGAAAAATTCAGCTACAATAAAATTAAACAAAGTATTAAATTAAATAAAAAAAAAATCAAGAAATCCCAGATAAGCTGACAAAAGTTACTCATCCTTCTAGAACATTCAGTAACAATAAAACTTCCAATAATATAACTAGCTTAAATTCATTCTAATAGGTAGTTTAATTAAATAAATCAAACTAAAATACTTAAATTGAACAATCAATTAAATTGAGCAATCAATTGTAGAGCAAAAGTGATCAACACATAACAACTAAACAATAATCAAATCACAAAAGTGCAAACTTTTTACAAATCACATATAATTAAAAGTTTAATTTATCAATTATACATCATTAACTCAAAATTAGTTTCAAATTGAGTGGTGAAATTCACATAAAAATGACTTTTCATTTCTGAATACTCATTAATAACTACTGTAAAATCTCAGTTAATTTTCACTTGTGAATTTATACAATAAAAGATTGAATTTTTATTTTATTTTTTTTGCATTTATCTTATAAATTGACTTGAAAGTTGAAAACTTAAATGGGTTTTTTTTAAATAATGGTAAAAATTAAGATCCAATAATAAAAATAAAAATAGAAAGAAAAAAAAAATCAAGTGAAGAAATAATCAAACCTTAAAAAGGGGGAGAAATAAAAAGCTGTAATCTTAAGAATATTGATAGTAAATTTGATGAAATTGGATGAAATTATATAGAGGAAGAAGAAGTAAAATGAGGGAAGTAGGAAAAATGCAGGGGAAAGATAAAGAAAGAAAGGGAGGGTGGAAATGTAGTAAGGAAAATGATATGTTTGAATGGGTTTTAGGTAAGAAGACTTTGAATTGAATAAGCCGAAACTACTTCAAGCTAAGTCATTACTAATGTGTACACATTATTATTTAACTTTTTCTTCCGGCTGCCGGGTGCTGGGAAGCGAAAGGGTGCAGATGATGAAAATCAATTTTAAAATTTTTTAAAATTGAAAAATGTGTTTTAGCTGAAACTAATGAAAATATAGTGAGGATCTAAGGGGTTAAGAATAACTCAGTTAGATGGAGTTTTTCGGTCGATTTTTGAAGATTGATTTTTATTATTCGCTTTTGTGGCTTAATATACACCAAAAGTAAATGTGTACACGTTATTATTATATTGTGCCTAAAAATTCATAATAATCACTTATTAATGACTACTTTTTGCAAACTTGGCTTTCCAAATTTGAGTTAATTATTGAAGTATTGTTTTGCAAGAATGTTGAGTATACTAACATATGCAACATGTGCTCATTTTTGGCTTTACTTCAAATTTGAGTAATCTTACATAATACATTCATACTACGGAGTATATTAATCGATCAGTTGGTGGATCGTCCATGTGTTTAGGAAAGCCAATCGCTGATTATGTTTGTGAATCGTGGAGGAGTCAATTAGTTAGGCACCCTTTATGTGAGTTAGTACAGATGACTCGGAGTATTCCATATTGGCTAAACTCTGTTCTTTTTATCTTATTTTTAATACATTTTGTTTAAGTTTAGTTCTTTTTAATAATACCTTTGCATTATATGCAGAGTATTCATTTTTGTACACTTTCATTCAATTCAAATAAATTCTAAAGAAAATAGCCCTATAGTGAAGTGAAATTAAAAAAAGTTGATGGAAAGTATTACTAGCATATAAAAAGTAAGCAATATTTTTCCCTAGCAATGTATGAATAAAATATAGCGAGAACAACAATATGATGAAAAGTTGATTGAAATGCTCTAAAAACAAAATACTTCGAAAAATTACGTGAACTAACCAATTAATATGGAAAAGCCTAAAAACGTCACACCATTTATTTCCAAAGAAAATCTTGTCCTTCACTCACATACTAACCATTACCTTTTCACCTATGATGTTAAAGTTATAATTTCCTCCTAGAACTATGATTTTGATGCCATTTATTTAGTGGTCATTTGAGGTAAAGTGTGATAATGAGATAAGGTGTGCTTGAATGCCGTTCACATTGATAATCAATGATATTAAGCAACAATCTCTTTATGACAATGACATTGAAAGGTTTGTGTGGAATGATCCGAGAAGAACATGTGTGAGAAGATACGTGTTACTCTGTAATTTATACTTTTCCATAGTTAAAATAATTGTTCGTAGTATGACAAATTCAATGACAGAATTAGAATAGTAGCAAAAAAATATTTAAAGCTACTGTAGATATACAACCACATTGGGCTAGGGAACAGTGGAACACAAAGACACCACTGATTTGACAGTTGACACCATGGACTTGTCATAACATGTATTAAGCGTCGACAGCACACTTAGGCCCTATTCTTTAGAGTTGAAATTTGTTGAAAATGACATGAAATTAATTATAGTGAATTAAACTGAATAGTACTAAAATGAATATAATACTACGTATACTAATTCAAGAAGCCCTAAAATGGATTGAAATAAACTGACATGGACAATAAGTAGGAAAGAACAAAATCTTACATATGATAACTTTTATATCTAATACAATAATAACAAAGGTTTAATCCCAAATTAATTTAGATAGTTTTTATTTTATTTTTTTTCTCACTTCTTCAATTACTTTCAACTTTAATACTCTTTACAAATTATTTAATACATTAAAATCGTATCAACCCTACCTTATTAATATTTACATTTATTTTAAAGGAACTTATTCCAACTAAACGTTAATTGAACTGAATCCAATTTTGCCGACAAAGGTCAAAATTTAATTCGGGACTACGAGTCTACGACTCAATGTTCTATTCGAAAAGGCCCAAATAAGGCAACAAAATCTCCATTACCCCCGGAAAAAGAACCAAAACGCATCGTTTTAAAACACTAACATCACAAAACACACAACACCCTTCTTCTCCGTACCACGCAAAGGTTGCACCACACTTTCTCCCTTTCTCTCTCTTCGATCCAACAAATACGCATTTCTTCGCACTTCTCCCAAACTTAGGGTTCCAATAATCGAAATCCAAACAATCGATCAAAATTTACATTAATTTTTTCGATTAATTTAGTTTAATTTCTGGAAAATTTGTTCAGATTATTATTAGTTTGAAGCTTTGAATTTCGATCAACAATGGAGGATGATAAAAAGAAGAAGAAGAACAAAAGGAAGAAGAATAAGCAACAACAACAACAGCAGCAGCAGCAGCAGCAAAACAACAAAGTAGTTAATTCATTTGTTGATGATGATGATACGACGTCGTTTAATGCTGGTGATACTAGCTCTGTTGGAACTGTTACCGGTGAACATGATGATAATGGCTCCAACATTGTTGTTGAAGATAAAGCTGTTCATAATGTTAATGGCGTAAGTTGATTATCGCATTTTTTATTTTGGAGGTTGATAGTTTTGATATTTTGTTACAGCTGAAATTTTGTGATCGTTGAATTTGATTTGGTTTTTAATTTTAGTCGCAATTTCATATAATCACATGTATTTGATTAGTTGATTGAGCTATGTGTTGATTTCGAACAATGCGGCTTTAATTAATTGATTTGATGATTGAATTTTATTGTTTTGATTTTTTGTTGTTGCTAATTTGACTGCAATACTGTGATTGTTGTATTTGATTTGGATTGTACAATGTATGTGATCAGTTGATTGAGCGGTTGATTTCGAACAATGCGGCTTTAATTCAATTGATGATTGAATTTCTGAATGTTGAACGTGTGGTTGAATTCATGAGCTGGATTTTTTATTTGAATTCTATGAACGGCGTAATTCTATGTTACACAGACACGGATTAAGTGTCATAGGGGTGTTAAGGTGTTGGACTCGTCCATTCTGTAGTAAAAAGTCAAAGTTTTTGGTTAAAAATAGAGTATCTTAGTAGAGTTTTGTGTCCGACACAGTAGACACGCGATTTTTGAGTTAAATGAGGGTGTCGAGGTAACATAGCTCTAATATCTCCATTTTCAATGTATTTATGCTATTACGCGTATCTACTTACACAAGACACAAGTATTTGACTATTTGAGTGCACATTGCTATAATTTCTGCTTTTATTAATTATATGGCATATTATTCTTATAATGGCCAAAACCTGTGAAAGTTTAGTTAACATGCCTCCCCTTGCTAAAAGATTAACGCCTTGTTTGGTAGGTAACCATCAATGGTGGTAATGGGAATGGGAATGAATTTGTATGTAAATTTTGTGTCAAATTTCATTTCCATGGTTCACCAGCAGTTCACTGTAGTTGATTGACATTATAGTTGCCAATTGGCACTTGCTAGAGCTTCCCTCTCACCCCACCCTGATAAGTTTGATGCTGTTTTTGTCGTTGTCAACTCATCTTTAAAGGTTGGGAGTATGTAACTCTCAAACGAATATTAGTGTTAGGAATTCTAAGATACTAAAATTTTGGTTGTTATATTTTCCTGTTGTTTAGGATTATGGTTTATATCCTATCTCTTAGGAAACACGGCCTTTATACTTTGGACTTTGTTTTCACTAGGTTTCAATCTCCATGGTTTTCGTTTACCCATTAAACTTATTGATGGTGTATTATAACTTGTAAGGATGAAACCTTGCGTAACTTTTACTTTTACGATGTGAAGTTAAATTATGAATTCTGCCACCATTTGAGCTGAATTATATCCTGATTATTAGTTTATAACGATGGCTTTGGCAGAATGTTTCAGTTGACAGTGGAAAGCAAAATTGGTTGCAAGAAGAGGTAAGTTTGATAAGAAGTTAAGAAATAAGAACATACAAGTTTTGTGAAAATGTTACAAGGCTCTTGGTTATGGTTTACTATATGTTGCATCCTTATTATAATTAATGATGTTTATTTATTTTTTTCTAGGCTAAATTAAGAGAGATGGTCAAACAACTACTCTATGAAAAAGACTCACACTTACAACAACAGGTATTGAATTTTGTCGTTTTAGTCATTGGGATGTATTGTGATGTGAGTGAACTGATCTTCTCATTTAAATTACTTCCTTTCATAATGTAGGCTGACTTTGAGATGAAAATGCAACTACTACATAGTGAGAATGAATCATGGCATCAAAAAGAGGTAATGCTGGCTGGTTTGTATCGGGGGTTGGGAGGAGAGAGTTTAAACTTGGACCTGGTTAAAGTAGAACCAAATCATTTTTTGTTCATTTCTAGCTTGTAGACACTAATGAACAAATACCTTTTTGCTCAAAAGGACAATATACTCAAATGAGCAAATTTTTTTATTTTTTTTTTTTGCAAACTTGTGTAAGATCAGTAGACTCAAATGAGTAAAAGTAGCTTTCGTATTTAATGGTGCCATTTGTGGTTGGATGCATAATCTTGGGGGAGGTGATCTTTGCTCCTAAGCATCAGCAAGCTTAATGTTTGAATCTTTGTCAAGAAACTAATCCCTTGCTTGTATTATTCACAGCTGAACCTGGAACAGAGAATCAGCCAGTTATTACAGGAAAACGCTGCTTTGACATCTGACAAGGTGGGATTTAGAAATTATCTGACGTGTTGTTAGTATAGTTGCTGTTATATGTTTGGTCATGTACATATATTTCTCTTCCTTGTGTGAATTTGTCATTGTTGCGTTCGTTTTCTTGAGGCTGAATTGCTGAACCGGATCTATAAGACCATGACTAAATCAAATTTGTATCTTTTCAGAGGAATTTAATAGAAAATTTTCAGCATGTTGAGAAGGAGAAACTTTCTCTTCTTGAGAAGCAGGTATTATTTTTTAATATTATATATATATATGTATATATATATATATATATTTTTTAAATAATTATGATCTTTGTTGCTGATAGCTTCCGTGACTTTCTGCTTTTTATCTCCATTGTTGTTGTAAGAACTTTTCATTAGTAGATTATTGAACTGAAGAACTAATGATAATGATTAAATGTATGCCTATGTATCTTTTTATTGTCCTGCACTCCAGCAGAAATATGAGAAAAAAGGTAATTAAAGTAGAATTTTTTATGTTCACTTGTTGGTTTGTTGTTACTTCGTATAAATTTGTGGATATAAGATATTCAGTTTAGATACAGACTTTCTTAGTTTTCCTCAGGTTTTTATCCCTTTTGACATGAAAGATTTGAAAAATGAATCTTGCAAAATTAACTAAGGGTTCGTTCACTATTGTTTATTGTTTAATGAAAACTTTAAAATAGGAAACCAGAAGAAGTGGTTTGTAATTTTTTGTTTGTTGTCAGTTTCCAAAAAATGACTTTTAAAACAAAAAAAAATTGAAAACCACCGTGACACTGAACAAGCCCTAAGGGACCTGTTTCTTTCCCAAACAACCAAATATTGTAGTCCATAATTCTAAAAATTTTGCACTATTATACACCTTAATTTAGATTTCCTCTTTAAAGTTCGGTTTCCAATCACAATGTATGAGAAGATTAACATCGAGCAACAAGATGAATATGGACTGATGTCCTGGAAATTGGAAATTGGAAAATACAGTAGTTAAAATTTGAAGATACTGATCAACATTTGAGAGGCAAGTTCATTACACATCCTACCTTCCTTTACAATACAACGACAACAAAACCTTAGTCCCAAAACATTCTACCTTCCTCTACAATACACATCATTGTATTTCGGTTGAATTGTTTGATTTCTTAATTTCTCATATGAGTCTTCATACCGAGAACTTACATCATCGTTTGTTGCCTACTTTTACTATAGAGATGGAATCTGATGGGTTTATACTTTCTTGAATTGCAGAATGTAAGCAAAGAAGTGATTGAGACACTGAATAATGAAAATGCAAAGCTGAAGATGCAGGTATGTATTATTTTGTCCCTGTTTGTATAGGAACCATTCAAAAGTCATTTGAACCTGATTAGATACTTAGAATTGAACAGGCTATTGCACACCTCTCAAAAGTAAACCAACAACCCTAACTAATATAGCTAGGGAAGTAGGGATCAAATCCTTTGGGAAGCTATTAAATCTATTAGTTCTAAAAAGTAAAAACTGTGTAAGGGGCCTTTTTTCATTATCTTAGCTAATAAACTAGAAACTACGGAAAATAATAGAAAACACAAATTTAGACTCAATTAATAAAAAATCTAGGGCAATCTGTTTACCATGACCAATTAACATAAAATAAAAACCAATAAATTCACTAAAGTTCATTAAATTAGGACACATTAATTCTCTCGAACTTAGACTCCCTCAAAACTCCTTTACCGGTTCTCACTAGCATAAACTCGTTTTGCCTATTATTGGATGGTCTTATTGTGGTAATCTTACTTCTCGGCCTCGATTTCAACAATTACTAAACTTACAGCTAAATCTGGTCACAATTTAATTGTAATAAAAAGAAATCAATAACATGAATTTAATTACTAATCAGGAACTAATCGATTAATACTAAACTAATTCAATCATGTTCATGGATCCCCTAACCCTAGAAACTAAATTACTCACTCATGATATTGAAAAACAAAACAATAATCATAAGGAAATTCATAATCATAAACATAATTAAACAATAAACAAGTAATCTAATTAACATAAACTAATTAAGAACAAACTAAATAATAAAACTAAACTAATCAAAACAAAAAGAAGAGGGAAAGAAATTGCGATAATAAAGGAAAATAAACTTGGATTGACTGAATTGTTGAAGGTTTAACAAACTAATCTAGAGAGAAAATTAATTAGGGAGTAATTAGGATTCTAAAACTAGGAAATTATAATGAAAGTAATGTGTACGAGCCTAGAAAATCGTGCCCTAATTTATGCTACTAATTGGCCTAGGATAGAATAACAACCCGCATGAAAGTACAATCTCCAGCAAAAGCCAGAAAAACAGCCTCATGCGCCCGCAAGGAACAAAGCAGCTTTCTTCGCTGCACCCGCAAGGGGCTTCTGCTGCTCTTTGGAAAGGGCCGGTCTGATTCTGCAGCCGCATGGAAGAAGTGTATTTTGAGGGCTGCGCCCACAGGGGTCTTCGGAAGCAGCTTTTTGACGATATTCTAACTTCGTTGCTTGATTCCTTTTAATTAATGTTTGTAGCTTCTCATTCCTTGGCACGCATCCCCATGCAAGCTCAAATTGACTCGTTTAAGCCTTAGTTGACTTCGTAACTCCAATTTCACACACCCAAACACATAAATCAAACCAAAAATCGCGTGTAACAACCATTGGATACAAAATTAACATTAAAAGCTCTAAAAACCAACTAAAACCGCCTAAACTTATCCATATCACAAAATATCACCAAGGAACACTATTTTAACTGAAATGAAGCTAGAAACTCATTTAGTAGTATTAAGTACAAAATCAACCAAGAACAAGGGAAAAACACTAAAAAACATGCATATCAAGAGTCTACCAAACAAGTGCTTTTTGGGTACTAGGAAGGAGGTTCATCATCTTTGCAGAGCACTTTTTTAAGCTTTTTAAATTAGCTGAGATGACGTTGGTCATGTTTCATTTCAAGTTTGTTATATTACCCTATTCTCTTTGAAGAAATGTGATTTTACTGAATATTGTCTAACCAAATCTTTGCTTGGCTGTTGCATATAGCTCTTTCCTATCAATCTAACTACAAAGCAATAAAATATTGTTATGTATGTATGATGTTATACTTGTTACTTATGGAGAAGTATTTGAATCTTGCATCCCATAATTCCATTCATGTTCTATCACTCTTAGAAACATACGGAGTATATCGTTTCTGAATTTGAATTGAATACAAAGCCTGGCAGGTTCTGGAGTTGGAAGGAGCTAGGGACAGTCTCTCGCATGAAAACAAGTTGTTGGTAGACAACATATCTGCTTTACAGTCACGAGTTCAGGATCTTGAAATGAGGATGCCAACCGTAGGCTCTCCGGCTGATGTTCAAAAGGTTTGTTTATTTCTGCCTTGTTTTATTTAGTCTCAATTTTATTATTGTATTTTGGGGGTTTTAGATGATGATTTACCCATTTGATCAGTGCTGCAGCTTTCTAGCCTTTACATCCTCTCCATTCTGGCTTTTCCCTGTAGATAATTTGTTTCTCATTTTGAGGAGCCATGAATGTTTTTACTTTCTCTTACTACCAAATGAATGGAGTAAAATTCAAAACAAATGGATGGTTTGATTTGCAGAGAATTTTATCTTGCCTTGTTGCTCAGGACATTATGGAAGTAACATGTTTCTCGAAAATATATACAAAATAATTTTAAATAGCATGAAAACAATGAAAGTCTTCTGATTTGATGAGTTTTTTATTTATAATAATGCAGGATACCGCTGAGAAAGATAACATGAATGCTCAGTTGGAAGAAGCTTATGGATTGATTGGAAAATTGATCACTGAAAATGCAGAACTTGTTGAGAAGGTAACGACTTTTAAGTACTAGTGAGTTCATGATTGATTGCATAGGCAATTTATGATGGTTTTAGGCAGTTGCCTATTCTGAACATGAGCACTACCTTGCATTTGCAAATTATCAATCTTGTTCAAATTTGTAGTTTATGCTTGGTTTTAATTGCTTCTGTTTTCTCTATCCATTCCCTTAAATCCACGCTTCCAACATCTTTTTGGTGCTCATTATTTGTTATAGGTAAATGAGTTGTACATGGAGCTTGGTCTACGAACTATAGTTCCTGATGGGACTTCTGTAGGTATGCCTGATAATTCAACCACAGATCCTGCATCTAGACCAGTCCAAGATATTCAGGAGGATTTTCCCTTGTCAGCAAAGAATGTCCATTTTGGAATTGCTCCAGTTGAAGATGAGAGAGTTTTGACTCATGAAATGAATTCAGACTATGCTAATGTAGTGCAGAGTTCCACAGAGAGCTCAGTCTCTGGAGAAATAGTGCAAATTTCATTAGATGAAATTGAATCTCAGGATTTAGAATCACAAGCATCTGTCAGTGCAGAAGATGAGACTATTCCACTTGTAGATGCTCCTCTGATTGGCGCTCCATTTAGGCTTATTTCTTTTTTTGCGAACTATGTAAGTGGTGCCGATCTAGTCGACAAGGGTTCCTCAAATTCACCGCAGTAATCTAGAGTACATTTTAACCTGTAGAAGATCCATTGACGAAGATACAAATGCAACTTTGAACTGCTTAATAGTTAATTCACATAGCGAACATTTACAACACAAAACAGAGCTACAAATTTTACTGTTAAATCGCATTTTGATTTCTAATTTGTTATCCTAGTTTGGCCATTCGTATTTTTGGCTATGATGGCCAACTTGTATCAGCTATGACAGAATGTTTCATCGAAATTGTATGATTGTTTGATTTGGTGAAGGATTTCTTGAGGCGTAACTCTTGCTATTTTTGTGTCAATGATGATCGAAAATGTCAATCATTCCCAACACAGCACGGGCATTGATCTTTTCCAACAGTTGCTGTCTAGCATAATTGTAATATCCAAATTGAAAAGACACCATTTCTTGAGGAGATCTTTCTCCAACTGGTCAATCTCTGAATGTTTGCATTACTTTTTCAAAGTTCTAATATTAGTTTGGCTTGGCCAGTTCTGTAACACATACAACACTAAGAAAATAACAAATGTTCAAATCAATAATAACTACAACACCACTCCTATACTGATTAACAAAGTAAATTCTGACGAGTAAAAAAATGATCCACATTTTGGTTTTCGAGTTTCTAATCTATAATCCTAAAAGAATCACTGGATATTGCTGAGAGCTCATTAGCAGGAGATTTGCAAGATTTGAGATATGTACATTGTACAGTCCTTTGTTAGAAGCCTCCTTTTTCACAGAAAGATGAAATCAAAAGAACGGAAGAATGCTCTTTATTACTTTACGGTGTATGGGTCTCTGGGGCCTTAGACCTTGATCCCTCGGCCTCAGGTGACGGTCTACTTGAAGAATCTGACTGCCTAGTCTCTTCAATCATCTTCACCACTTCTTCCATGTCAGGTCTCATATCTGGCACCTTGGAAACACAAGCCATGGCAATTTGAAGCATTTGAACCAACTCTTCTTCAATATTCTGATTTCTCATCAGCTCTGCATCAAAAACTTCTGCAGTCCATTCCTCTCGAACTACTGACTGGACCCATCTAGGTAGATCAACCACGTCATCACGTCCAGGCGATTGCAATGGAGTCTTTCCGGTGAGTAATTCAAGAAGGAGAACACCAAAACTATAAACGTCGGATTTTTGTGTGGTTTTCCTCGTTTCTATAGTTTCAGGTGCTCTATAGCCTGCAGTTCTCGAGGGGACTGTAGGAAAGCTCATCATGGTAGCAAGACCCAAATCTGAGATGCAACCATGAACGTCCTCAGAAAGAAAAACATTGGAGGACTTGATGTTCCCATGTGTGAACCTGCTACCACCAGCTGAATGGATGTGAGCTATTCCTTTCGCAGCTCCCAATAAGATTTTAATCCTGGATTCCCACTCCAGTGGTGGTTTTTCACCATCCCTACTACCTGAAATTTCAGTAATAAATTGCTTACATGAGTTTCCAAGGGATAATAACTACCAAGTCAGTAAATTACAACAAAAAGTTTCAACTCCTAGATGTCTAATCATGTTAGTCAAATGTCAATTGAGATGTCAACAAATAAGAGGTTCAATTCCATCAAAAAAAAAAGTAAAAAAAAAAAATACGAGGTTCAATTCAGTGAAGATAAACTACTGCATACCGTGCAAACGTGCAAGAAGGCTGCCAGCTGATACATAGTCGTAGACAAGAAGCTTCTCATCCTTGGAGTAGTAATAAGCTCGTAGAGGAATAATATTAGGATGTTGACCAATCCTCCCAACTGTCTCCATCTGCTGTTCAAACTCTCTTTTGCCAACTACAACCTCCTTCAATCTCTTGACAACCACTGTTGTTCCATCCTCCAAGATGGCCTTGTAAGTTGTCCCATAGCTTCCTTTTCCTAGCACTTCAGCTGAAGCCCTTAATAGATCTTCAAGATCAAAATTAAAGGAACAACCTTCAAAGAAAACCAGTTTATTTTTCTCCGACTCCTGGACCCCACTACCAAAGTCCTCCTTAGGCTTCTCAGTCCTTCCAGCACCAAATCCTTTGCTTTTCAGAACACCAGTTCCCTCCCTATCCTTTTTCCTCAAACAGCACAAGATAGCCATCAGCAATAGGAGTAGGAGAAGCACACCTCCTCCTACTGCAATGGCAATGATAGCTCCCTTGCTTAATCTCTTCTTCCGGTGCCCTTTTTTGGGAGCAACAGGAGGTGTAGGAGCTGAGGAAACTGAAGGAGATGGAGCAGGAGCAGGAGAAACCCCAGGACACTGGCTGAGAGGTGGTCCACACAAACCTGTGTTTCCCTGAAATGCTGAATTGGGAAAGCTACTAATTGTTGATGGGATTGAGCCATTAAGGTGATTGTTACTCAAGTTTAAGTATTTTAGATTTTGCGTATTCAATTTGGGAATGGATCCAGTGAGCGAATTATTCTGAAGCAACAGTTTATTTAGATTTGTCAGGTTTTGAACTGTTGATGGAATTTCACCCACCAAAGAGTTGAAAGCAAGATCTAATGAGATGAGTTGAGGGGATAATGAAGAAGGAATTTTTCCAGATAAGAAATTTCGTTGGAGGTATACATATTGGAGAGAAGGAAGGGACAATAAATCAAATGGAAGACTCCCTGAAAGGAGGTTAGAGCGAAGGCTTAGGGTTGTGAGGTGATCTAATTTCCCAAGGGTGTTATTAGGGATTTGACCTCTGAGTCCAACCCCAGGTAACCTGAGAGCAACTACACTATTGTTATCTGAACTACAGGTAATGCCCACCCAACTAGAGCATACTGGGGTAGTAGCATTCCAGTTCACTTTCCGACCATGGGGGACGAGAGAAGAAAACTGAAGCAAAGCTTGCTTGTCATTTTGCAGGTCAGCATGAATCAAAGGTGGAAAGTTGAGCAAGAAGAGTTGCCCTAAAGTCCAAAGAAACAAGAGCTTCATAGAGAGTCTTCAGGTAGGAGCTCAACAGGATAATTGTTGGTCTGCTGCAGTAACTCTCTAGTATGCCTGGCATAAGAAAGAAAAGGTGGTCAATGTCCAGAACGTATATTCAACTATGAAGTAATACAGATCAAAGCTAGCGCTTCCTGTACTATGAAGACTACATTATTCAATCCTATCTAGACTCGAGCAAGCACGCAATGATACGAAAATCATCATCACTAGTTTAAAACAAACCACAAGTGAGTATCTTTTCTACATATATATAAAAGCAATAAGCTAGATATTGACAGTGTAGAAAAGCTAGAATCATGATGCTCACGATAACTTACATACATTTGAATTAATATATCAAGTTATTGGTTCAAATTACAGTATATACAAGTATACTTAGCAAGAAATAGGATATAGAAGCGCCAAGCAGAAGGTCATCTTGTTCATTGCAACCGAAGAGTAGGTACACATGCTTCACCAAAGTACCAAAAATTAGCTCATAGAGTGAATATACACCAGAATGGGAGTGACATTATAGCAGACTAGTAGCCTTTGATTGAAGAATAATTTGTGGACCAACACAATGAATGCTTGGATTAGTTATCTTATAGCTATCAAAGCGCATTTATGTTGGTTTGCTAATTTTATATGCATCAAATACTGGTAGTTTTCTAAGGTACTCATCTAATCTAATGGGTCCAGTCATTTACACCAATCCACCCAACTTCACAACTTTAAAAACTTAAAGCTTCAAAGTGGGTGGAGAAGAAAGAAAATGATTAAGAAGGGAAATATTTCATGATAAAACAAAAATATCATTACTCATGAAGTCATGAACACATAGAAAAAACCAGTCAATTTCTTTTTTGACTCTTCATAATTAGGGATTACTACGATAACTCCGATAAAGAATAATACGAGTACGTTAATGAGTTTATCCAAAAGTGAAACATTCAACAAAAGCTAGGAACAAAGCAAAAAAGCAAGATAGTTCTTTTCAAATAAAAAGAAGGGTAACACTAATTATAAGTATGCAAAGGTTAGTTGCCAAAAAAGAAGAATCTTTTTTTCTGTTTGCAACAATAATCATACCTCATGATGAAGCTTCTCCTACTAATGTCTTCCAATTTTTCACTTTCTAAAATTCAAAATGTAATTCTTATCTCAAAAATCTGAACTAAATTAAACTCCACTTAATTGCATAAAGCATCAATCTAATCAAAACAAATTTGTTCTTTTTTCCCCACTTCAAATTTTCAATAGTAAAAATAAAAAAAATACTAGCATAACATAATTAATTCAATAAAAATCTTTCTTTGAGTTATTAAGCTTGATTTTTGAGTTGAAAGATTAGCTTCACATGAACTTATAATGCTAAAATGCAGTTTGATTTCTGAACTTAAAATGCAAAAGCTAAGAACTTTGATTAATTCACAAAATTCAAGAAAATTGAGTAATGAAATTAAGCTAATTAGCAGTAATGCATTGCTAAAAAAGGAAACAAATTTACCAAAATAGGAAACAAATGCAACAAAATGCAATAATATAAAATCACACAGTAAAATTATCAAAGAAAATTTAACAATTGAACAATCAAAGTAAATTAAATATTAAAAAAAAAAAAAAAAGAAACTACCTTTGGAAGATAATGTGAGAGCTCAAACATCATTCAACCATATAGTATAATTTCTCTGCAAAAAAAACAACAAAATGCAAATAAAATACAGTAACAAATAAAAATCAAAACTTTTGAGAATTGAATCATAAATGAGCTACAACAGATCCATTAATTCAGTAAACCCTTATATGGGCAACATTTTATAATCCCAAGAAAAATAATTTAACTCAGAAAATGTTAGACAGATCATCATAAGTTGACTCAATAACCAAATTTAAGTCACCTAACATAAATATTCAAAAAAATGAAATAAAAAAAAAATAAATAAAAATCAAATTAAATTGAAACCCCAGAAAAATTTAGCAAGTTTAATGAACAAAAAACCAAATTTACTACAATGTAGAGAGAAAAACAGAAGAAGAAATTACCTGAAATGAAGGTGCATTTGAAAAAGGAAGAAAAATGGCAGCTAAAAAGGAAGAAAAAATAGCAAAATTTTGACTTTTTTTAGTAATAAAAAGAGTGTAAAATTAAAATTTATAGTAATTCATTAATTCATATAATTATAAGTGAAAAAAAAGGGTATTTTTATTTTGATTTTAATTTTTCTCAACGGAAAAACTTGAAGATTACTCACAACAAAAAGTTTGAATCTTTAGAACCCCAGAATCTTAAAAATTCCAACTTTTGAATTTTTTTTGCATAAAAATTGAAACTTTAGTCTTTGTTTCATTAAGACAACGGAAACTCTTGGGAATAAAACATAGATCTCAAAATTGTATTTTTATTTTTTTTTTTAATTTTTGGGATTTTAAGGTTTCATTTTTTTGGTTGTTATTTTTGCTTCATGTTGTTCTTGCTAGTAAGGTAGAAGGAGAAGAGGGTGAGTAGCTTCAAAAAAAAAAATTAAAGGAAAAAAAAAGGTGGGGTTTTTTGGGGTTATTGCACAGCTGTAAAAATTTGAGGGGCACAATAATCAACCAAAGTTCAACTCTCAAAAGACCCTTTTTTTTCTATTTTTTCACATTTTTTCTTCATTCCATTGTTTGTTGCTTGTATTCAGTTACAATCGATGATGGTTTTAAAATAAAATCATCTAGTTCACCAGTATAATACAGTACAACACGTCAGCACAGTACATAATTCCTTTCCTTCCTAGAACGTTTCACTTTGACACGCATTTTGAGAAAGAGATTTAAAAGTATAAATGAGTGAATTTATCGAAAGAATTTTAATTTAACAGTGTAAATTTTAGGTTACTTCTTGCATATGTTAAAATTATTTTAATTAGTTTGCTCGTTTACACTCTCTAATATATTCCTTAAAAGCTCGTCGAAGTGGAACGTTGCGACTAATTGGGAACGGCGGAAATATGAGTATTGCGGTATCCTCTTGTTGTTGTTGTAATCGACTAGAGCTGAATCAAATTAGATTTAGTTTAATTGAACAACTAAAATCAGTTGAATCAAATTGATTAGAATAAAACAGGTTATGGAGATGAACTTAAATAAATAAGACTTGTTGAAGAGCTAAACAAAATTGAATTGAACAACTAATTACCCAGGAAGAACATACAGGTAACTTAAAGGAATTGGGTCGATTAATGTTGATACGAAGTAGCAAAATTTCAACTTTAGGTGTTTATATGAACAACATTAGTTATTCTGGAGTGAAATCTAATTATTGAATTCATAACATCAATAATACATAGTATATATAATCTGTATATCGGCTTTCTAGTTTAGAATAAAATGAGGAAATTATTCGATCCCCATAGAGTGTTCCATCGCTCAAATATCACTCATATTAAATGAAATCACCGACTTCGCTTAGGGCATATTTACTTTAACTGAAAACAGCCGAACTGAACTAATTGGAGATGAATTGAATTTAATGGAGCTGAACTGTACTGAACTGATTTTAAGCAAAATCAAAGAAGAGATGAACTGAACTGATTGAAGATGATCTGAATGGAGCTGGACTGAACTGATTTTAAACTGAAGTAAACAGGCTCGCCAGCACAGCCCTCTCTTCTTATTACAACAATTTGAATGAACCACCACCCGACTACTCCTTGTAGCATGGTCTCCTCCTCCTCCAGACTACATCAAGCTTAAACGGTTCTACCAAATCAACTTCAGCAACAGCAAGATTAATCCTCTGTACGTAATTCCAATTCTAATGTTATCAAGGCTTGATCTTAATTATTCTCTTGGCGTCACGGCTACGTACTTTCATGGCTAAAAGCTCACTCTTCATCACAGGACTCGCCTTGCCCTTGAGTTAGGCTACCGTAATATAATTTTAGAAGAAAATAATTTACTAGTGATTAATAACATCAATGGAATTTGGTATACACCTTGTCAATATAGTAAAGGATATAAAGAATCTACTTGGGCAGGCATTTCGACTCATGGGGAGCACATCACATCCTTTGGCAATGAAACCGTGCACCAAATTAGTTAGCTAATGTTGAACAACTTATTAGTGACAATATGGATGTGGTTTATGATAGTTACATGAATTTTTCTTCAATCATTGTATTCGACAAGTTAAGATTGCCCCTCGAAAGAAGGGGATTCTAACTTAGCTCCACATTTTTGTTACCTTATTAAAAAAAAATTTCTCCAACTATGTACAAGTATATCATTTACCTTTTTCATGTTACTTACTCATCACTCAAATTAAACTAGTGGGGACAGCCTAAATTTGCAACAATTTTTATTTCTTGTTTTCAATAAATTAAAAAAGAAAAAGGACACTATATCTACAAAAATAAATAAGAAATGGTATAGTAGTTGGGAGGGTGGAAGAATTAGTGTGAGTGAATGTGTGGGTGGTTGCATGAAATTAAAAACAAGTACAGAAGCAGGATGTAGTCAATTGTCAGTCTTCTACCACAGCACTGCATATTGAATCAGTAAATGCAAAATTATTTTGCTACTGTATAGGGTAATTAATTACTCTAGTATTATTATAAGTTTTCCCGTAACTATTAAAAGGATTGTAATTTAGTTACTCTTTTTGGTTAAAATACTCCTTTCGTTTTTTTTTTACTTGCTATATATACTCAAAAGGAAAGTTTTTTATTACTTGTTGCATACTTTTTTCGGAGTGTAGATTCTATGATTTATCTACCACTTTATCATTCATTTTGTTGAAATTACATGATTTAATCACCTTTACCCCTTTTAAATCACCTTAAATTGCTCACTTAACTCTTTTAATCACGTAGCCTCATTGTGATGTTGATGTTTTAAATTATAGTGCCATCTTACTATGTATCAAGTAAATAATAACGGATGGAGTAAATAGAATTAATATTGCTATTTATTTATTTATTATATTAAGTGATGAATCTGACAGAAAAAAGCAGAATTAAGGAAGATTTGTATCTCAAGGTTTAAAAAGTTGATGGCAATTGTCAAAGCCATCCTCTTGTCTGTCTCTCTTTGGAATCTTCCTCCACCTTGTTTTGCTGCCACACACCTCACTACCACTGACACTAACCCTCACATTGATACTTATACTAAGGACCATAATTTATAACGGCACTCCTCAAGCGACGAAGACACTTTGGATTGTGGTTATACCAATAAACCATATTGTTGTCGTTGGAACACCTTATTTAAATAATACTTATTCCGTTCCTTTATCTTTGCCCAGGGTGAAAGGGCCTCACTGTGGAGCTTTTTGGATCAAGTGGCAAATAAAGAGAGACAGAGGTAGTATAATTTAATTCTCAATAGCACCTCTTTCAATCATTTTCTCTGATTAGAAATTATATATACTTCTCTTAATATTGAAGCGTCTAGGGTCTTACATTACGAAATTGCGCAAGTTTTGCAATTTAAAAAAAAAAAAAAAA
>PYUH01004033.1:2434665-2460184 GCA_016808085.1 Suaeda aralocaspica | reverse complement strand
TTAAAAAAAAAAAAAAAAACAAGGTAGAGCCTAAAACTTCAATTGATTTACATTGCTGTAACTCTGTAAGAGTTCTTCTAAGAAAAATTATAGTAATATGATCTTATGCAATGTTATCATCTTTAACCATATGATATATAATGCATAAATAACCAATTTTAACCTTTTGGATCAACTTCTACTACTCTATTACTCCAGTATTTTAAGAGGTGGATAATTATTAAATATTTGAAGAACAGTCTCTATTAGTATTTCAATGAACTTACATTGTACAAATATACATTTAAAAGAAAAAAAAAATACTCAATATAGCATTTCATTAGTAATTACTATGGAGTATGGACCTACGGTTGCATGGTTATCCGCTCTTCTCATGCAAAAATCCCTAGTCCCTTCCTTGTCTAATGTAAAGTACTCCACATGATATAGTGATATACTATATACATTTTCTAAGGCCAAAAAACTATGGAGTATATAGTGATAAGTTGTTACCTTTCATAAACCTTTACAAAATTCCTAACAATAATTAATCAACTTACTAATCTAACAATCATCTAACCAATTAAGTATCTAACCGTTGACTTTAGGCTTAGCATTAGGGTCAGCATCTAAATTAAGATTGATTTTATTGACAACATTGAGTTGACATATGCAAAATTCAAACGTTTCTAGTTTAATTAGGAGATAGAGAGTTCAATAATTGTATTATTCTACCATGCAAATTCCGTCACCATTATTTTCATATATACTTATTGTTAGAATGTTTACATCATTGAAGTTTCTTTTGTATGCATACGTTTCATCATGAAGTGTAATACGATGTAAATGAATAATAGTTTTAAAAAATTACTCCATAAACAATATCTCTGTAATATGCAAACACAAATCCGAGCTTAGAAATGCACAATATATATTGAGAGAGCTTTTGATCAACTATAGCTCAACTCAGACTCTATGAATTAGCCTTAAAAATAATGCTTTCAAAATATACTAAGGTAAAAATACGGAGTAAATAAATATCTATTTGAATGATAGATTCTCAAGTCTTTATTATGCCTTATAAATGGGATTAAGTGTGACTAAAGACTCTTTAAGTCATGCACTCATGCCTATTAAGCCTACTATCACCCAAATAAAAAGAGTCTAAGTTTTCAGCATTAAGTCAAATGAAATAGTAACCTAATGTTAATGTTAGTTAAGACTAAACAGTGAAAATGGTGTCGCAAATTGTCTTATATATATTAGTCCTACTAAAAAAGGTATCCTAATTCAAAATTTTCATAGAAACATGTTAATTGAAAAAAGTAGGTAAGCTTCTTTTGCATATTATGAGGAGTAGTTGGATCTACTGGGCCCATTCCCATATCTAATGCTTTGAAAATGGACCTATACTCTTAGCCTAGATTACGTAGGTACATAACTTCATAACATAATTGCCTAGTTTAGAATTGGGTTTGACTAAATCAATCTAGCTTTTTTCAATTTAATTTTACTTACGGAGTATTTTAAGTTTAAATCTACCCATTGATTTGTCAACCTTTATTTGAACTTATTGGATTTTATTGTTAGGACAACCTAAACCAAGTTATTAGAGGACACATTCGTTGGTTGAGGCTCAATTGTAGGTTTTATCATCTCTTATGAATAAGGTGCGGATGAGTTTCAAACATGTGACTTTTGTATCAGGCTAACGTTGATATTATCATTGAAAATCACCTCAATTAGAAGCTAAAGTTAATAGGTAAAGTTCCTGACATAAGTTTTATAACGCAGTACACTATCATAGTTTTGGGTCGGAAATTGTTGTCATAAACCCACACAATTAGGCCATTGAAATAAATGTCTAAGATCTCGCAATCTTAGCCCACTCGACAAATAAAATAAAATAAAATAAAATAAACTAGGCTGGGTTAAGCCCAATTCATGTTTTGATAAATTGTCCATAGCCTGAGTATCTTTAGGTCAAGTTGAACTGATCTTTAACATTCCTAGTTGTATAATATGACGTTCATCATATAATTTGAGAATTCAGTTATGAATTTTAATTACTTAGAGAGGTCATTGGTTGAGGTGAATTAGCTAGCTTATCATGAGATTATGAAAACATATATAAATTTGCATTCAAATTCACTTGGTTGTTAGGAACTTAGGAGAACCATCATGCATGGAATACATCCACGCCATAGTGCAAAAATGTTATGAATTGAAAGACAAATAGACAAGTAGTTTCACCAACATACTCCTTGTGTTCTCACATTGACTTGTGCAAACTATGTTCATTACATTACCCGACGCACATTTTATATCATTAATATCTAGATTTGTATGTATGCAAACACTATACCGGTTGAATACTAATGATATATACAATGAAAAATGCCCCACATGACTATAATTATATTGATATATGTAAATAGTTTTAAAAACTCCAATGTACAAGTCAATATGGAGCGGATAGAGTATAAATCACAATGCATGGGTGCTTCACTGGTAGAACAATCATTTTCGGTTAAGATTAATGATACTTTGCTTGTGGCTTACTCTACACGTTGCTAAAACCTACAACCCCATTGTCCCCTTTATTACAAATTGCCCTTTAATATGTGAGTCAAGTATATGGATATAAATATATAATCCAAGTACATTATAATTTATACCTTATACATATTGATAAATGATAATTGATCCATTCAATTCACATAGGTAAAAGCAACACCTATCTTTCAATTTGTAACTCCAATATTGGAGATTACCCTAGTTGCCTCTTAATTATGTGTTTTGCAATTGCAATCTCTTCTTAATACGGGGTAGAAACAAATTTAACGGATAAAATATTCAACATTTTAATTACTCCGGGAATTAAAAATTGTGCTCTTATTACGACATTGCCTTCAACATTTCCATTACTCTCGAGTATTTTTTTAGTTGCTGCATATTGACTTTTTACACCATTTATGTTGCAACTTTGACGCAATTTCATGCTTAATAGGTAAGGAAAAACATATTCATATGGAATTTTATTTGATTTGACTTAATGTATACTTTCAAAATATATAAATTATATAATTTTTTATTATACCAAACTCGGGATATTAATACTATAAGTTACGTATTAAGAAATATAAAAAAGCAAATGTAGCAATTAAAAAAAGACGGATGTAGTATTAAAAATTGTGCTTTCATTACGAGGGTGCCTTACATTTCAATTATCAAAAATTGTGCTCTCATTACGAGGTTGCCTTTAACATTTCAAGAGACGCCTTAATCCATTTCCCTCAAAATCCGCATTAGGGTATTATTAAGATTTAAGAGCAATGGTAATCCACATTAGATAATTAACTACTTACATCACATGGCATTTCAAATTGGGGCAATTGGCATGTGCTGCTTGCATTGTAGGCTCAAAACCTGATGCCTCCCATCACATGCTGCAGCACCTGACACAAAAATTCAAAGGCCAAACTCACATGCAATGCCCTCTTTGACAACTAATTACAGTAGTAATTACTCTAGATCTTGAATTTACAACATGAAGTTTCCCCCCACATGTTGGATCAAGTAATCCAAAAACTTCCCATTCTCTTCTGTCCTTCTGTCCTTCTGTCCTTCTGTCCTTTGACTAGTATTTCAGAATTTACATACTCTTCATGCTTTTCTCAGACTAACAACAAAAATAAATGCCATTATCCCATATAACTTGACGAAATTCTCGTTTTTCGAGTCCTGCAGGATTTAATTCATACATCTCAGTTTCACCAAGAGCTGTTGTTCATACCCCATTTCTTTAACATTGGCTGATAATGACAAAGTCAGTCATTGGTGGAGAATCGACCCCTCGACAATGCACGGCCTTCTCGAAAGGCCTTATAAGATTATCCAGCATTCCAGCCCAAGGCCTATGTTGAAGGTCAAGGTTTCCTTCATCAGACCAGGATATCAATAACAGTAACTCACTTTACACCCAGAGTGTCAATAACAATATAACATAACTTCATGCAACACTGCATTCAGAACTTAGCAATACTCTGTTCTTCGTTCTTCTCAAATTAGCCATACAATGCACTTGCAAATGCAAATATATGAAGTGCTAGATAAGACATAATCATCACTATATATCATAGCAGAATGAATCAAATATACGGTAAGCATTATGTGACTCTGCCAGGTGCAATGGAAGTTTCCGGGACATTAAATTACACCTTATCAGTTACATCACACAGAAACTCAGGAACATGGAAACCCAGGGGCTTTCCCTCTTTTTTACAAAACTATTAATCAGTAGACATTCACCTCTTAACCAAGCAAAAAATGAGACAATCAATCACAGACAGATAACCATATAACTTCGGTATAACTAAGTAAAAAAGATGTAATATACCTAAGGAAGTAATCATAAGCCGAATGGTTCTGGCAGATGCTCAAACCCATTTTCAAAAATGGAACATTGATCAGACATATCATCCAAGCTATGCAGCCAAGTAGTATTTTTCAGATCCTCTTTTAGTAAAATTGCATCATATCGGGTGCTTTCATACATATCTGCCCCAGTCAATCTCCCAAACAACCTGCCATTTTCTTCTTTCTTCCCATTCTCAAGCAACCCATTAGCATATGTACCATTATCTAAAATGGATCCATTACTGCTAAGTGATGGACTTCCATTACTGCTAAGCGTTGGGCTGCCAGATCCATGGGTAGCTTGGATTTTGGATGGTGCAGACCGGATGCTTTGAGGGAACAAGGAGGTACTAGGAAGTGGGCGCATGCTTCCCGAACCATTTCTAATATCCTGCATAGGCAATGTAAAGAGACACAAGGAGTTATTTATTACCATTGTTGCCAGATAACCTGTCTTGTGCACTCTAAATAGGAACTATACACAAAACAAATCTAAGGATGATTAACAGAAAGCATGAATAGAAAGAAGGGATATTCTCTTTCATAATCAAGAAGACAAAAGGCAACTTGCAAAGCATTGGCTTCATTTAGAGTTAGGACATAGCATACGAACGAGATTAAGGGTTAGTCCCATTCACTTCATTTTCATTTGTACAAACTTATTCAACTTATATTAATTGTAAATTGTGCTTGGATGACCCTTGCTAACCCATATATGAACTTAGTAACCCTAATTTGAACTTATATTTTAACAATAAGTGAAAAGTAGGTGAACAATTGGATGCTCTAAGTAATATGGAAACTGTAAGATACCAAATACTGACTACAACATGCAGAGATAATCAGCAAGAAAAGTTATAATAGACATACCATGTGCCTGATAGCCATGTCAATTGATTTCTTTGATATTGTCCGTCCCAGGCCCCCATTCTCCATGGTTGTGGATGCCTTGATAGATTTTCTCATTGAATCAGGGACATAAGCTGATTTCCGGGACTCAGATATCTCAGAATTGTGGCCATTAGAGTGAAGATGGCCCCTTCCATGCGGTTCTGCAGATCTACCTCTGTTCACAATAGGAGACGAAGGTCTTCTTGACATATTAACAGAGCTTGGAGTCTCAGTGTTCATCTTTGATGCCAGAGCACCTGGTCTTGACCTCCCAGCAGAAGCAGGTCTATCTGGCAGTGTTGTCCTTAAATTAGGAGGTGTATCAAGAGGAAAATCAGAGGGAACAACCGCCTGCTGTGAACGAATCCTAGGACTAGGGGAGCTGGGGCGGGAAGTTGATGTCTGACTGCGTCCATTAGACATTCCACGACCTGTTGAAACAGAAATGCTGGGTGCTGCTAAGGAGTTAGATGATGTACTACGCCGAGTCGGAGTTGATGGACGAGAATTTGAACGAGAGACAGGATAACTTGAGTTAGCAGAGACCTGTGACCTAGAACTGGGAGTAGAGGGTCTAGAGCTTTGAGATTGTCTGGGTTTGTCACTAGAAGAGACAGAGGACATAGAACGGGGTTTAGAGGGAGTTAAAGGTCTGGAGGATGTTGTTCGAGCGGAAGGAGTGGTAGGTCTTGCAGTAGATGATGAGCGAGTGATGGGAGAGGGTTGTCTTATATAAGATGAAACAGAGGCTGAACTTGTATTCAGCATCGAGGAAGGGGATCTATTTGAAGAATAAGAGTTGTTATGAGGAGAAGAGATAGAAGAGCGCGTCGCTGAACTGCTTCTTGCTGGTCTAGAGGAATGACCATTATCCAGCTGCGAAGTCGAAAGCTGATACAATCACATGACTAAAGTTAGGCAAACTATCCAAAAATTTCCCATGCCAAATATACCTAATAGAACGAAAGTTGTGCTGCCAAGTACAATATGAAATATATCCGCAGTTAAAATTTTTTAGACTGTTCCACATCAAACTATCAAGATCCTGCAACTTATATATTGCTCCTACATTTGTGACACTATGTCAAAACATCCTCAATTTTCCGGCAATTAGAGTTGCAAAAGTTTTCAAGCAGGTTACAAACAGCATGGTAAGGAGAAGTTTAAGAGCACGAGCACGAGCACATGAACTAGACTGACAGTTCATTAGGCACATGAACAACCAAAGCAGCAAAAAGAAAATTCTACCCATCCCAAATAGGTTTTCAGTTGATCTCATATGCATATTGGTAGCATGGTGCAAGCGGCAAGCCATATCTTAATGTAGGAGATAGTACACGAATCAAACAGATAAACATAAAGAAACTTTCTTCGTTTTAGGATTAGGTTTTCAAGTGATAATGCAGCTTCACAAATACAGGGTAATTATTATTCCCTGTTCATGTTTTAAAACAACCTAAACCCATTTAGTGCCATTGAGATACCCGGAGTCCTTTAAAGGACATTCAAAGCCTAACAATGCTATTCAATACAGCAACAAAAAGCAAAAATCCAACATACCCTGGAAGGCTTGCTAGCTGAGCTTGGTCTTGATGATGATCTATTTCTTGGAGTAGCTGAGGTCGGTTGAAACTCACTCCTCTCCGATGATGCACAAAGAGGAGTTTCTGGAGGCGTCAAAAGCCTATCATTGCAAGAAATATAAATTCGTTAATAATATATTATAGCAGCAACAATACATAACATTTTTTGGCTTCATTAACACTAATTTAGATCTTGAGCTACAAGTCAACGATTAATCTAACACAGTAAATCATCCTAATTCAGTCTAGTACAAAATATCCTTCAATTCAACTGATGCATTTCCGACACATAGCATTCACATAATCACCAACCACCATCACCGATAGTTAAGCGCATCAAATGCCATTGATGGATCATAATCAACAATGTAAATGAAGTACTCAATTGTTTTGTTAAATTATTCAAAGTCGTCCAACAACCGCACTAAATGCGAAAATTACACCAAAATATAACACATGTAGAAATTTAATGAGAAGACATTAGTACGTACAATAACAGAATACTACTACTTGTAGTACCAATTTTAATGAACAGAAGATGGAATTGATATTAGGAAGGAGAAGGTGTTAAACCAGTCATAATCATGCTTCCCGCCATCCGTCGACGCCAATAGATCATCTAATCCGTTCCTACTCGCCGGCAATTTCACAGATCCAACTGATAACTTCCCTAATTTCCCTGACACTGAACACATACAATAATTTTCAAACAATTATACATCAACCAAACAAAACCTCAAAAATCACATCAAATCAAATCAAAATTACTGCAAAATTCAACTGCATTATTACACTTATAATTGTTGATGTAATATCAATTCCTTACTTCATTATTTCATAATTACAACATAATTAACAATAAAACAGAAATTTTTACAACAAAAAATCATCAAAATTTAACCATTATGCATCAATTAATCAACAATTTTAAAATCAGATCATAAAAATTTAATTCAGTTACTACAACAATAACAGTAGATGTACTCCATAATTTAATTTTATACATTATTTTTTTTAATTATTACAATCAAATCAAAATCAATTAAGTTCATGAACTCATTAATCAATTAGTTAATCCTACTTAATTATTAACACTAATAAAAAAATATAACAGAATTTCAAAAAAAAAAAAAAAAATCGAACAACGATTAAATACTCATGAATATTCAATAATTTTCAAATAATACCATGCTAATAAAAGTACGAAAAAAAATTAAGATTCAAAAATGTGAAAGCGAAATTAGACGCCGACAAAACGGAAAATTAATTAAATAAATAAAAATCAAAAAAATCAAAAAAAAAATCAAAAAATGAAATTAAAACCTTGAGAATCGTCAGGAGGAGGAAGGGAGACAGTACGGCGAGAGCGAGAGAAGAGATCGAGATTTTCGTCAACGTGATGACGGTGAGTTAACGGCGGAGTGACGTCAGCACTGGTGCCACGTCGGTGGTGTGAGTGTGACGTCATCGTCGGAAAATGACGTGTAGTACCACCGACAAAGGTGGAGGAAGAAGAGTTGTTGTTGTAGTGATCTCTTTCTCTGAAACTGCGATTCATTTTTTTTTATTTTTAATTTAAAAGAATTTTAAGTGAATTTAGTGTAATACCTTGTTTGGATGAATGGAAATAATTTAGAGGGAGAAAGAGAGAAGAAAGAGCATTGTTTGGATATTTGGGTTATGAAAAAGAGAAGAGTAAATAATGGGAAGGTTGGGGTAATCGAGGAGTATAGGTAGTTTACGTCATATGATGAGGAAAGAGAAAGAGAGAGAGTGTAGTGTGTGTGTGAGTGAGTGAAATTGGATCTGAGAATTGATGGAGGGAAGGGAGGAAAGCTAGGGTGTAGGAACACGTAAACAGGGTCGAAAATTGATACGGATAGGGGAATTGTAAAAGATAAATTATAAAAATAATGTTAATGGATACGACTAATTATAAATATGAAGAATTGGTAATTGAATTTGACGACGAGTAAACGACTATCTATATGAAGTACTCATGCTAAATAGAAGGAAATTGTTGGCAGACTCTTACTTCGTGGAAAGGCTTGTGAGGGAAATTAATGAGGGCATTGGCATGTTGTTTTCGAGGAATTTGAGTTTGAGTATACTTGGTAGTTGCTCTTTTGATACTCCCTCCGTCTTTTTTTACTTGCTACATTGAATCAAAAACTGTGAGAGCTTTTTTAGTCCAATGTAGCAAGTAAAAAAAGACCGAGGGAGTATTTTTTTAGTATCATACTTGTAGATCTATGATTAACAATGAGGACGGTGCTTTACTGTGCGGAATTAAAGTGTCATTAATTTGTTACATTTATCTTGACATTTGAGAAATTATTATGTGTTATCATGATTAAAGAATACGGATTCGATTGGAGATGGGTTCAAGCAAGTAATGAAGCAAGAAAGAAGAGAGTTTGGGCGGCTTACAAGCCTACGTGCAAGCTTTTTCTAAAACATTGCTTTATTTTTTTTTTATTTAGATCAATGTATGTCAGTGACATTTTGTTTGATTAGGCGATGGTATGGTAGATTACTAGAGTTTATCATCAAGTTGGATTGTTCTTACATGATCGACAAATACATGCCAATGCTTAAATGCCAAAGAAAGAAACTATATTTTCACACAAGTCATAATTATCAACTCAACCTCAACATCAACAGGACCAGTATAGTATATATCATATACAGAGTACTTTCTATGTTGCATGGTCAATCAAGGCCATTACTTATATTTACTTGAATTTTATTCAGAATGTGAGCAAAAATGAATTGCCTAGTTTTCTTGAGAGCTTCATTTTTAATGTGACTTAGTTGTTTGAAATTGCTTTTTATTGATAAATTTATGGTGATCAACTTTGTTTCTTCTTTCAGTTCCAAACCCCTTGAAAGTAAATTACTCAACATTACATACCTTATTGAGTTTTTTCTTCTTATGGTAAGCAACCACTCCAAATAGTCACATAAAAGGGGAAAAAAACTATTAATTTTGTTTGAATTTTAAGTTTCTTCAATTAGTTAACATTTTACTATAATAGGAAAGATTAGGTTCTGTTAGTTTATCTCTTTAATTATTTGGTCTCGGCCTTGTTTTTGATATAGGTGTTAATTAACGCATCCAACAACAATATTAAAGAATAGTTTGTTTTCTTCTTTGTTTATTTGATTTAAGCGTTTTACTTCGAGTTCTATAGAGTTATTACGCATTGTATTTTGGATTGGTTGTAAATATTTTTATTTATTGCTTTTAGTTAATGATTTACTTATTAGAGGTGGAAATCAACATAAAAAATAATTAAAACGCATAGCTTCAAATTTTATTAGTCAAGGTATTGTTCAATATAAAAGATCGAGTACAATAAAGTGTAACTTCAAATTATAATAATTCATTTTTCACAAATTTTGAAGTAAGAATCTAGGAACAAAGATTGCATTATTGAGTTTCGACCCTTAGCTCATCGACGTAAACACATATACATAAATCTACATTTATCTATAATTGTCATGTTGGTAATTGAAATTTTATGAACGAAAAAGACGGTGGTTGGATATATGGGACAAAAGAAGACGAAAATGGAAGTCATGAAATGTGATTATGACTTGGGATCATCAAGGAGTACTTTGTCAATGGTAATAGAAGAATTGATGTTGATTAGTAAACTAGAAAATATTCTAGAATGAAGTTTTTATTAGTAATAAAAGAGTTGATGTTGATTAGTAAACTAAAATTAATCAAAAATGAAGTTTTAAGTAACAAGTTGATATCAAAGTAATGATTTGAATCAATTGATATTATGGTCGAAGTTATAGTTAAAAAATAATAATAATATAAAAATAGATTAGATGGGGTAAGGTAGGAGCCAAGATGTTAGGAGTACATTCCATATTTGCATGCATATATCTATCATATGGTATATTGCATGTGCTCTGTTTTTTTGGGGGAATTTCTTCGTTTTAAGTCATTTCTTACTTCCTTTTTCTACCTTTACAATGAGGTTGAGTATGATTAACTGACCATCTTCTCCACATTAACTTCCCCGTTCAATTATTAGTTCATATTATTTTATTTCAAATACTGAATACGTCCATCTTAATTTTAATTGTATTTTCTTTCGCTAAAAACTAAAAATATATTAAAAATATATGAGAGTATGTCATCTGATTCCAGTCGGGACACTCGGTAGCAAGATGGTTTTATGCAATATAAAATGTACTCCGTACATTAATAATGCATTTATCATTCATTATTTACTTTTAACACATTTGTGCGTGCACCATGTTTGTGCGTGCACCATTCTATATTGTAGGGCATGTTTTCTTCAACTGAAAATAGCTGAACTGAATTGATTGGAGCTGAATTGAAAGTTTTTTTTATGAAGGATTAATGAATAGCAAAATAAGCGCAACTTATTATGTGCTCCCGGTAGTACAATTCACTTTGTACTCCCGGGCGCGTGCACCACACTGTGTTGGATCTCAAATGGGATCTGCAGTTTATATTGGGATAATATTCATTTTTCAGGGTGTAATATTCGTTTTTCATAGAGTATTATTCATTTTTCAGCAAATAATATTTTAAGCAGTGTACTCAATGTTAATTGTTTAAATAATTTTTATTTCGGGTATTGCAAATCAAAATCAAGTAAAAAAAATGTTAAATGTTCATGATCATATTCTAGCAAGTAATATTTATAACAAATTTTGAAAATTCCTCTTTTTTAAGTTATTGATTTTCCTTAGAAATTCTCAAATTTTATACTAATAGTAAATATCCAATATTCATTTTAAATATCACAATGTTTTTTGTTCAACATTAAATATCCACTTTTCAATACATGGTATTCATCCTCAAACATGTGCTACCATATTTTCACTTTGTTGAGTGGTATGCACTTTATAGTGTATAGTATTCACTATTGTAGAAGTAATCTTCACTTTGTGAAGAGTAGTATTTATTTGATCAACTTTTGAACTTATGAATCTTGAAATCAGTCATTGACGAGTAATACACGTTTTGTGTGTGATATTCAATTTCTTTTGAGTAATATTCAGTATTCTCATTGTCCGATTATAATCATTTCTTATACTAAATCATTTTACAAATGTATTATGGTTGCATAAATCAAATGTCTCCTCATCGTTTTTGACATTGAACATTAGCACCTGCACAAAAGTATTCAAAAAAGTCAATAATGTTCATATTGTTTTACATGATATTCATTATGTTATTTAATGACCTAAACTTTCTAAAAATGAATGTTACATATTGAAAATTGAATGTTACATTTATGGAATGTTATTGTTTCATTCAACAAAAATAAATAATACATTGTGTAAAATGAGTATTACTTTGCGAAAAAATGCATATTACATTATGAAAACATAGTATTTTAGTTTAATGATGATATATTAAGAAATATTCACCTTAAGCAAATTGAAAGAATTTTCAATGAATATTACATTCAAAAACCTGAATATTACATTGTATAAGATGAATTTTGGATCTCAAAAATAAACTATGATGAATTGAAACATGCAGTGTATGTAATTTTTAGGGAATATCCAGTATAATATTCATTTTAGAGTATCCATTGAAGGAAAGTAAATATTTCATTCAATAAAATGAATACTACTTTGCACAAAATGAATATTACATTATAAAAACTGCATATATAGTTATGAAAACAGAGTCTTAGTTTTAATATTGAATTTGAAAATTCTTTAGTGTATACCTTTATAAATAATGAATATTAGCATAATATCAAGCAAAATATTCACCTATCATGCTCTTATTTGATTGAATTTGTGTACCTGCAAAAGCTAATATTTATGAGTTGATAAGCTAATATTCATATTTGTAAATGTAATATTCAATATTTGAATAACTAAGCTATATATGAACAATTAATATTTTGTAAAAATTTTTGAATATTACAGCAACATTCATATATAGATGATAACATAATTTTTGCAGATATATATATATATATGAACAATGAATATTATGTAAAAATTTTTGAATATTACAGCAAAATTCATATTCAAAAATTAGGTTAAATGAATACACTGAATATTATTCATAAAACTATGAATATTACACCAATATTCATAGTCATAATCCTATTACAACAAAATTCATATTCAAAAATTAGGTTAAATGAATCCAATGAATAATATTCATAAAACTATGAATATTACACCAATATTCATAGTTAAAATCCTATTATAGCAAAATTCATATTCACAAATTAGGTTAAATGAATAAGTGAATATTATTCATAAAACTATGGATATTACAGCAATATTCATAGTCAGAATCCTAAAACATGCATAATTTCATCAAACTAATTTCATGAAACAGATATTTCACTCATCAATTAATAACATTACAATTTCAAAATTGAATATGAATATCAACATAATATTCACAATAGCTTAAAAATATTACAGAAATATTTAAATCGAAACTTGTTTCTGCTTCAAAATCGTTAATAATCTGCATATTTATGTCTATTTCTTCAATTGCTGTATAATTTGTTGTTGAATCTTCTATTGTTGCAGTTTTTTAGAGTGAGAAATTGGTTGTTAGAGGAGAAAGAAAGTGAAACAGAATGAAGAGAGAGAAAATTACAGTAAAAATGGCAAAAATTATGAACAAAAAAACAAAAAGTTGTGTATGTATAACAGATTTCTGAAATAGGTGAAACACAAAGTTTTGGGGAGGGGGAGTATATTTGCTAATTGTACTCATGGGAGTACGATATAAGGATTGCAAAATAAGAGAAAAACTGAACTAAACTGAAATGAACGGATTTTAAGCTGAAGTAAACAGGCCCATAGCACCCCATATGGACATATCATTAACATTACACTACATTCCTTTACGTTACTTCATCCTGTAGTTTATTTCAGCCCTTAACAAAAACTTCATAGAATTTGTGTGTTTCATTCAATTTAGTTTTTTCTGTTTTATCCGGAAAAAAAAATGTCGTAGCATCTAAGTCATTTACCAACAATTTGCTAAATTTTATACCACTTTTGTAGAATTTTTTCTTTTCCAAAAGTGATGGAGGTCTATGAATCACTAAATTATTCTTAGTTTGTTACACATACACTCAAACTATATATTAATCATGAATAATTTTCATTTTGTTTATCTTATCCTCAATCTAGTGCTCTTATGCTACGAAACTTGCAATATTATTTTTTAAAATCTTATCTTTAATTTGCATGAATATGTAACCATTAAATTGTTGCAACGTGTTTGCTTGACATAGGGTTTTTTTATTTCAAAATTTATTATACAACCCATATATATATATAGATCGATTAAATTGAAAACAAAAACTTACAATTTAATTATTGGTATTTTTGTGTTTTGTTCTTTTTTTTTATTTGAAATTACTTATGAGTTCAATGGTTAATTAAGTATATGATAATTTTAGATAAGTACAAGTATAAGCTAGCTAACGATGTATAGTATAGGTATATTTCATATTTGGTAGCTAACAACATGTATAGTACGCATTAAATTCGTTGTTTGTTTAATCTGATATGGTCATATCGCCAATTATGCTGTAATATTGAAAAATAGTTAGGGCATCTATAATGGTTCAAACTCCTTAGGAGTTTGTCCATATGCTACATCATTTTTAGTTTTTACACAAACTTATTACTCAACAAACCTTTCATCAGTAATAGTTCAAACCTTTCAAAGGTTTATATAAATGGGGCCCATTACTCAACAAACACTTTACAGAGTACAACATTTACTCATTATATATATCCAACCATAATGTCACTACAATTATACAAACCACTTACTTATTTCAAACCCCTCTCAACTTTCAAAACTCAGCTCACCCTACTAACAACAAGAGGTTTGTTTTTCGAAACTCAAAATACCACTTACAAACCCCTTACAAACCTAATGTTGTAGATGCCTTTAGCTTTCTAATTCACATATTGAATTTGAAAATCCAAAATTTTGGTAGTGGTTGTAGCAAAGTTAATTGAAAATTTGGAATATTCAATAGTAATTATTTCACAAATAAATGATATGTGGAAGTTAGAATGCTAATGTATGGATTATGGACCACCTTTTTACATGGGCTGAACTATAATATTTCCCACCATTTTTCGTTTATCAAACTAGTGGATAATCAAACTTTAATTTATGGGCTCGCATTCATATCGGTCAATTTAGATGATTTATTGGACACCATCTTTATTTTTCTGCCACATACAACTAATTAAGACATAAATTAATGTTGAATACCTGACAAATATAGACATTACTCAAAGTTGCTAGAGTTTAATAGATTCGATGTTGTTAAATGCCTATATGTAGCCATATAGGCTAATGTAGCAAGCAAGCCACACCCACCTATTTACGACGCGTTCTCTTCCAGTGGTGGAATCAGAAAAATATTTTAAAGGGGTCATAGCAAGAACTTTGTATTTGGAAGAGTCGATAACATAATTTAGTCTACTTTATTTAAAGTGGTCTTATTCTTTATTGTGAGACCTTCTTATAACCCTTCGAACCCCGAGAAGTTGTCTTAGAGGCCCATTTTGACCTTGGAGGCACCATGTACAAATTTACGAAATTTTCCAATCTCTAAATACTTGTTATCTCATGCTCTGTTTCAATCTCTAAATACTTGTTATCTTCCTGGCCTCTTTAGTCAATTTCCAAAAGAAAGGGCAAACTTGTCTTTATACTCTCCAAGGACCCATCTTATGACCTTCCAAACCCCAAATAAGCACTCGGGAGCTCTCTTTTAACCATATGAGCACCTTGTAAAATTTTTGGTAATAATTTTTTTGATCTCAGAATCTCCGAAGACTGTGAATTATAGCTTTTATTTTCAACTTCCAAAGAACTATCCTAGGATCCTTCTTGTTTTTATCTAGAATTTCTCCCCCATACCGTAGGTGACTTTAGGATGCCCCACACTCGATTTTAGCCTTTAATAACTTGTTATCTTTCCCCTTTAGACAATTTCCGAACAAGGGCATACTTATCTTTTCAATCTCCTAATACTCGTCTTAAGACCTTTTGAACCCCAAAGAACTAATCGGAGGCTTTCTTTTGACCGTAGAAGCACATTTTTATATTTAATACAAAATGGTTTCTTCGACCTCAAAAACCCCAAAAAGTGTGACATATAGCTTTCGTTTTTTGCTTCCGGAGGGTTGTCCTGGGCTTTGTTTTGTTTTCGCCCTATTTTCTTAATCACGTGTATTAGGTGACCCTAGAACTTCCAATGCTCGATGTCAGCCTCAAAAGAGCTATTATTTGTTTTCTTTAGATGAAGTTAGGACACATACACATAAGACATAAGTAAAACAAAGATCTCATTTAACATGCCAAATAAAGTGTCGAGTCATAACTCAAAAAAACTTAAAATAAACACTTTTAAGTTTTAACATGCACTTTATCTATCTTGCCAACTATTATTGTTTGTCATGTGGCTTTTTTATCTGTTTTTAGGCTTTATCTTATTTTTTTTGTTCCTACATACAATTTGTGTTACCTGCTTTCACTATTTTCAATACCAAGGTCGATAAATATAGCGATAAATTTATTGATAAATTTATCGTTGAAGCGTATTTAATGTTTTTTTCAATATTTATTTTCTTATTTGTAATACTATATAAAATTATATGTTTATGCGTAAGATATTATTATTCTTATTTACATTTTTTTAAAATTATTTATTTTGCTACACATTATCTATCAAAAATTTACGATTTCTCATTTTTGAAATGTTTCCATTTCGAAATCTCTAGCTATTCCGTACTGTATACTTAAAGAGTGGTTGTACGGTTGTACCACTGTACCGTGTACGTGTAGTTTGGGTGGCAAAATATGCACTTTGGCACCGCCCCTCAAATCTTCAATTAGTGACTTGACCGCCTTCCTCCACTATCTTGATTCCCCTAGCAAGGGCTAATGTTTGTATGGTAAAATGGTAGTGGCAAATATCAAGTACTCAACCTTAATAATTATGTGATTAGTGTCAATTATCTTTAACTAGTATTAATTGGAAATATAACAGCAAAATAAGTCACTCTTGCTAACTATAAAATTAGATAAAAAAAATAAAATGTCACTCTAGCATGTTGATCCAACATTGACTTTGGACACCTCTTAAAATCATAACTTGACTTTTTTGTGGATAAGTCTTACATTTTACTGTATTTTATTTTCCTCCTAGTAAAAGGATTTTCCTCTTAGTAAAAGTCACAAAAGGACAATAATGTTGCAGCTCAATATTATTAAAATATTGAGATTTAAATTACTAGCTAGATATCATCCTTAAAAAATTTATGTTATAAAAGAAATTAGAGCTTTTTTTAACTGGGAAAATATCAAAATTATTGGACTTTTGACTTTTAGAGTACCCCGAAATGGAATTCATTATTGAATCGGATATATTCAAATCTCGTTTTGAAGAATAGTATGAAGTCAATTGACCTAACTACTTAATTAAACTAAAATGAATTTTTTGGACTTGGCTACAATATTATAGAACGAGTATATAGTATGGAATACTTCGTAAGTCATTGTGTGTGCTATTCAATTTAATTGGTTAAAGTACCGTCATTAAAGTTTAACCTACATTTACATAAATTACGCGATTAGAAGTTATTTATCGATACAATATGCAATTCACCATTCATTTATATGGTTGAGAAGGTTTTAAACAAACTCCTACAATACTCCATATTTGTCAAGGCTTTAAGACAAAATATGGTGCATCCAAGTGGCATCAATTGATTGAAAGGGAGACTTAAACGTTGACATTGTTGGAAAACAAAGGAGCAAGAAATCCCTAGCTAACTCATTCCACCAAATTTGCAATTGCATGGCAACCATTGGTAGACTTATTCATGCCCTTTGGTCACTTTTTATATATATTCTCCACTTTTTCTAGCTTTTTGGTGTGCCGTCAACCATAAAGAGGAGTAAAAAAATTGTAAAGATGATGTATTTACACTATTGACTTATGACTAGTCTAGTGACTACTTAATTAAGAATTTTTTTCAAGGTACTGTACTACCATGTCATAGCACCAAAATTGAGTGGGAAATCTACCAACATACATTAAATAATCATCTATATTCTCTGCCTTGCCTTACGACAAGGATAAATTAGGTTGTCCTTTTGTTAGCGCATAACCTAATTTTTCATCAGATCATAAAAGTTTATGAATCTCAATAATATTATCACTAATTGATTTGTGTCTCGTTTGATACACGAAGATTTAGATGAGTTTTATAAACTATTGAAAAAATGGGACTCAAAAATCATTAAATAAGCAAGTTTGGGTGAACCGGTGAGTCTTGACACATTAATTGTTGGCATACTTTATTTGTTTCACCAATGTTATAGTGAGTCTGACTTAAATTCGCCTAATTATTTTTGTTTGCCTTTGAATTGTTAGAGTGTAATTGTTTTTCTAACAAACATTAAGTAATAATCAAACGCTCCTTTTACTGTTATTTGCTTTTCTGACTCCTCTTGCACTTATATTATTCTATTGACTTACTTGTTCATGCCCTAACTAACTTGTTATTACACCATACCATTATCACTCACTAGCTAGTGCTACTTTCTCAACTTTTCATTCTCTTTTGCTTATTTTGTTCTTCTACCTTCATGAAATACAAAATTCATTGGTTTTCTTCTTCAATGTCTTACCTCATACATGATACATCATAATTTATTTGATTAATTTTCCTCTATATATATATATTTAATTTCCTTTTCTAGTGTATATATATACGTTCCGATTTTGTTCTCAAATCATCTCCCTACTAGCTTCAACTCCAACTATTTATGCCCGGAATTCGCTGCCGTATCATCACCTAGGTAAGTGCTAAATCAAAGCTGCGTGAGCTTCAATAACTTGCTAATGCTTGCATTACAACTTCCTTATTATATTTTGTAGCACACATGTATATTACTATTTTGAAAGTTCCATATCATTTTCTTCTTATGTTGTATCTTTACAAAGTTATTTATGTATAACAATATTGTTGAATTATCACAACTCCTTAGGTTCTTTAATTTGATGCACTTTTTGGTTGTCTCTTTTCTTTGCTTCATTTCATTATGGATACTTGTTGCAATAAACTAGAAAGAAAAGAAGCAAAATGAAGCCAATTGCATAACAATATAACAAAACTTGAATTGTAAATTGTGTAACTAGGCCATCATCTTTTTGGACTTATTTTAAGTTCAGTTTAGGTTATTTTAGTGAATTATCAGTCAACATATTATAATCAATGAGATTGAGGGGTAGCTCAAGCCCCGCCCTCGTGGCTCCTATTAAAAAAAATATATATTATAATTAATTCAATTCAGTATGACGCATTTCAATTCAAAAGACTGATCATGGAATAAGGGATGAATTGAAAGGAGTATCATTATGTATCAATTCACTTATTAAGTTGTAATTTCTCTTTTTTTTCCCTTTTGTTTTTTATTTTAAGTTTCTAACTTTACGTCCATTAAAATTTAGGAGAACTTCCATAAAATATAGCACCATCATCTTTGGACTTAGATGATCAATGATAAGTCATTATCATTAAAAAAAACATGGTCATAGAAGCACCATGCTTTTTTATATACTTCGTATTGTTCATATCATCCAACATGTGCACTATTTGAGTTAGTGCAGAAGTTAATTGTAGTCACTAGTCAAATACATGTATCATATATGTGTTGGTCGGAGAGCATAGTGCCCTATGCTATTACCATTGAACAATGCCTTGGAACTTAGCTTGGAAAAATGATTCACCATTTTCAATTTGATTTATATGAAGTGTTTATACATCCACTATCATTAGCTTTATCTACCATCATAATAGCTAATCTCTTCATTCCCTTTTACTTGTCTTTTTTATTCAGTCGTTACCTGCTGGACCTTTACACAATTTAAACGTCATACTTTTACCTTTTTATTGTTACACTAGGTAAGCATCACACTCTAACCACTTATTTTAATATAAATAGCGAAAAATGTATAATTTTATCATTCAAAAGTCATTTATAGTGGATTTAATGGAAATATATATACACATGGTTGCAGCAATGGCAAGGTGTAAGACCGTGTTATTGAAGATGATATTGTTCATTCTAATGTTGACGATGGTTAGCAAGGGTGTGACAGTAGAGGCAAATGGAATAACGATGGATAGAAAATACTATTCAGCATCAAGAGCCTCGGCTATAATAGACGGTACAAGTAGCAGAAGTAGTAATAGTGAACCATACTGCTTAAGTTGGAGGATGGCCGTTGAAGCTAACAACATGAGAGGCTGGCGAACCATTCCTATACAATGCTTGCGCCATGTACAAGGCTACATGGTTGGTGGCCAATACTACCGCGACATTAGCTTGATTATCGACCAAGTTGAGGCTTATTTGGATGGTATTAACCCTCCTGTTGATGCCATGGATGCTTGGATCTTTGACATTGATGATACTTGCCTTTCCAACCTCTTTTATTATCGAGTCAAGCGGTTTGGGTAACAAATCATACTTTTTTTTATAGTTCGTACTTATAATTATATACTTGCATACTTTCAAACACTCTTTCATGTTGCAATAGTTTAGTAGTTTAGCAAGTTAACATACACGTACATGAAAAAATAACGCTATATGTTATGTTGTGTGATGTAAATTGGTAGGTGTGATCCATATAACCCGACGGACTTCAAAACGTGGGCTTTAAGAGGAGAGAGTCCGGCTATCCCTGCCGTGCTGAGATTGTTTAACAAACTAATCGAAGTCGGATACAAAGTAATCTTACTAACAGGAAGAGATGAAGAGACCCTTGGTGAAGCTACTGTTAATAACTTGGTGAACCAAGGTTTTGTTGGCTTTGAGCGCCTAATTATGAGGTTAGTGTTCATTTCTTAATGTTTTGGCTAGCTAGCTACTGTTTGTTATGTAATAGCTTTCTGTTTGAATTGTTTAAGCCAAAACCAGCAAAAAAATTCAATGTTTTTATAACTTCCGCAAATAATATTCGATTTGAGAGTCAGATCGTCTAATTATTTTATGCAACTTGTGCGATTTTTTTCTTTTATAGGCAGGCTGAGTATAGAGGGCAAAGTGCAATCATGTACAAGTCAGAGATCAGAAGGCAATTGATGGGTCAAGGTTATAGGATTTGGGGGAATATAGGAGACCAATGGAGTGATCTTCAAGGCAATTTTTCCGGTGATCGAACATTTAAGCTTCCTAATCCTATGTACTTTGTTCCTTAATACTTCTATGTCCTCTAGTATACATTTTTAGTGTGTGTGCCGCTCTTCAACAAGATGTATAATATATAAGAGCTATGTTTGGTGTGACTTTCTTGCGTGTATAATTTTGGTTGTGTAATAAACATTCATTGTGAAATGGTTCATAATTCTAATACATAAATAAACATCCTCATTCGACGAAGATTGGAGATGAATATTCTCTATCATTTGAATATCACTTATACTACTACACTGATAATCTAGTAAAGGATGGGTGCATGGACATTGGTCAACACCTTCAAAAGCCAAGAAAAGCCCTGTGTTTGATCGTTACCACAGGCATCCGGCACTCCGGCAGTATTCCTTATCCTCCCCAAGGTGCTGGTGTTGGGCAATTTGAACTGCCCTCTATACAAAAAGTCATCCATCTTAAAAATGACGAAAAATTACTAAAGCTGGTTCCTATGCAACTCCATACAGAAAATCTTTCAAAATTGCAGAGTTGATACCAGATTGCCAGATAAGTTCTAAAGTTACTTGAGTCATACATAAGAAAGTAGAGGGAGTTACCACCAATTTCCCTCACACTGCCACTATCTGTCAACATATCCATCACTGCCATGAATGTTGTATTGTTGTTTACTGGCAGGGTGACAGCCCCTCCATTACTTCGCCCTTGCATTACCGTGAACAACCAACATTAAGATGAACCAGTAGTTTTTCATATCAAGTCTACTAACGCAGTTCATGCAGACAATGGAGACACTGCTTGGCTAAAATTGGTAAATTACAGTATCAGCCCATTGGCTCTCATTCTGTAAATATAAGTCAAAAAATTATAAACCACCTGTACAATGTAAAGCAAGAAAGGCTAAAGAATATGCACCCGAGGACACTACTAAACAAAAATGGAATCTACTAGAGAAGGAACGAGGGAAATGTACTCAAATAGCCTTAACTGCCTCTCCACTTAGCTCTCTTTTCACTAGCTTCAGAATCTCGATGATCTGCGATATTTGAAAATTTGGTTAGGGGAAAAAACAGATACAGTGTGATCAGTTAGTTAGCAGACAGTGGATCTAAGGGCATCCACAATGGTTCAAATTGTCCATATACCACATTATTTTTACACAAACCCATTACTCAACAAACCTTTCATCAACAATTGTTCAAACCTTTCAAAGGTTTATCAATGGGGCCCATTACTCAACAAACCTTTCACAACATTTACGCAATACCCCACCAAAGTGCCACCTCAATCATATAAGGCACTTGCTGATTTCATACCCCTCTCGACTTTCAAACCTCATATCATTCCAGATATAACAAGGAATTCGTTTTTCAAACCTCAAACTACCCATTACAAACCTATTGTTTTGTGGATGCCCTAAGATACCGACACCAGAGAGAACTTATTGGAAAGAATATAAGTTCACTAACTAGCTTGTAAATTGAATTTGAATAGAACTTATTTGAGCTTAAACGTGATAAGAACAAAGCTTAATTCAAACTATGACAACTATAAATTGGCTTTACAGATCCCAGAAATAAAGAAATTATTTTTGAAAACAAATACAAGCATATGATACCTTCTGCATTTCATATGTATGTCTTAGCAAACCAATTTTGAATTACAATGGAAACTGACCTCTAAGTCGATACAAAATGGCAATTTTGGGATGAAAAGATAATCCGTTAGTCAAACAATGTAACATTGAAGGACACTATTGGATCTAAAAGTTGGTGACCATCTTCTCTAGAGCTTGTGTTAGCTAAAATTTTGCTGGAATATACCAGAATATGTGTTAATACTTAAAGCTTGTGAACATGAAGTCCTGTTTTCTCTAGCCTTTTTTTCCCTAGTCAACACAGTATATGTAAACAAATCTTGTTAAGTCCAGTGGGATAGAGTATATCAAGTACAAGTTCTCGCACACTAACAATTTGTTTGGATAGCAAGATAGAAGCGAAAGGAGGCGGAGGGGAAAAAGGATAAAGGAAAAGGAAAAGATGGAGCTCCATTTTCCCCCCAAACATCTCCAGTTCTAAAGAGACACCCCATTGGCAGTGTGAGGCCATCTACAAATAGAGAGATACCCCATCAGCAGTGTATGAGAATCCTAGGCTAGGAAATATATACCCTCCCATCAGCCATTGCCAAACAGGCCAACTCCTTATGCAAACAAGGGGTCTTGTTCCCCTTGCTTTCCCTTCCCTCCTTTCTTTCCATTTAAACAAATCGTAAGTTTTGGTGGTCTATAGAACATGTAGTTGACCTCGAGTAATGGGCCTCTGTCTTAGCCTAGGACTCTAGGCCCTAGAGAAGATTGGGTGTATAAGACCATAGGCAGCATTATTCTTCTAGACAGTGTGTTTCTGAAGATGCTTGTAGGTCTTCCTCCTAAATCTACTAGACTCTCCTAGTTCTCAACTTCTGAATCACTCCCTTAAACATTCTTGAGTTGTTGTCCGTAATGCTAAAATTAAAAAAAGAGAAACAAAACAAAACTTACACCAGGATAATGTTGGAAAATTGGAGAATAATGATCAAGTGCTACATATATTTTCTCAAGCAGGTTCAAGAGAGCATCAACCTCATCCCCTAAAAGATCCACCTACATCAAAATCACAGATAAAATGAGTAATTAGAACCTAAATTGCATGCCATATGTAGTCATTTGTATGTTAAACACAAAACAAATAATTAACACAGGGTAGCAGGTCAAGTGATTATAATACGGGAACACCATGTAAAGCTTACAGCCTTACCCCTCAGTGCACTTTGTTTCCATCCAACCACCCCATACCTCACCCACCCCCCCCCCCCCCCCCCACACACACACACACACACACCTACATTTCTTGCAGCTAAATGCCAATATAACACAACATTTCAACAAATTAGATAATCCCATTTAAGTACTCACAGTTTTCAACAGCTACATCTCCTAGTGTAAATGTTGTTGAATTGTTGCTTTTTTGTTTTCATCTCCATGGACTTTCGGAAATTAGTTTCCTAACCACAATGTCTTTTTCCTTCTTGTAAAGTTATTTGCTAGTACTAAAATATAATATAAACTTCCGCAATTGATTAACTAATAGAAGATACCAAATCATGGGGTATGCATCATCTGTTTTGGCTCCACTACCCCATCATCACTAAACACACAGGAGGGGTAAAAAAGGACAACAAAAAAGATGACATACCTCAGCTTCAGCTTTCTGCAGGTCAGAACATTTCTTTTCAAGCCTCTCTTTGTACAAAGAACCAGTCCTTCGAAGCACATTAACTTTGGGAATAAGAGCATGTAATTGAAACGCTGAGTTTTCCAACCTACACAATCACATTATATTTCTTTTAATGTAGCTTTAGAAATCTGTTTGGTAAAATGCAACCCAAAGCTAGAACTTAGAAGTTCTGCAGTCTCAATGCTCATTGCATCTACAACCTCAGCCTACCCTCCAAAAGTAACTAAAATGTTCTCCTTCAAAAGACAATGAGGAAAATAAAAGGGAATGAGAAAGAAAAAGAGGCAACAACATCCATCCTAACTCCTAAGACAATAGACGGACATATGAAAAACCACAATACTGATGCAGTGGTGATGCACTAGGAAAGATGCATCCAGATCACTGGAGCTAATTTGATAGTGTCAGAATGTATTTCCAAATACATATATTTTTTACTTGCTATGGTATGTAAAAACTATGTTTTGCAAAATATTTTGGCTTTAATATTTTAAACAGATTTTAACAAATTGGAAATAGATAGGATTTCCTAACAAACCTGAACCCTCACATAAGATGAAGGGTGAAGATAAGATAGGAAGCTTCTTTCAATATTTAGCTCTCACGTTTCTTTTTCTTATCAAAGCACTCCTCCGGTAATGCCTATCGGGAAAGGGGATGGAAGTCAAACTGTCAAAGTGGGTGACAAGGCCGGTATTCGAAAGATGTATGAAGCTATTCCAGTGATTCTATTCCTTCCCCATTAATAAATCTTGGAATTGTAAAAAATAATGTGTTTTTTGACTCGAAGCACTACGGGCAATAGTAAACCCTAAATAAATACAAATATTTTGGACAAATACTACAACGAATGCTCAACTTCAACTATCCAACTATTATGATGAGAATGTAGAGAAAATGATGTCATGAAAATCATTTTCTGTATGTAACTACTCACTGAATCTCTGGACAAAGTTATTAATTTATTGACTTTAGTACTTCTTGTATTTGAAGAATATCAAGGCATTTCATCCCCACTAAGTGTTAAACTGTTAATCCTCCAATACTAAGTACGAGACAAGCATGCTAGACTAACAGCAAATCTGAGCAACAGAAATGACAGCACCCCGCAAAAAAAAAAAAAAAAAAAAAAA
>PYUH01004033.1:2400985-2433521 GCA_016808085.1 Suaeda aralocaspica | reverse complement strand
CCCCCCAAAAAAAAAAAAAAAAAAAAAAAAAAGGACATATGTACCTCACATTGTTCCAGCCAATACTTTCTTTTATTCTGAGTTCAAAATCAGCAAACGAATTTGATAGATCCTGGATGACATGGCATAGAGATTCCATGTGCTTACTGTGTTCGAGGTCTTTCAACTTGATTGATGCAAAGTATTTTTGCTTCTGTTCTAAAACAGATATGATGTTTTTCTTCTCTTCTTCAGACTTCTTCAACTCGTGTCTAGACAAGTCAAGGGCTTTGTTCAAATTTTCCACTTCAAAGTTACAACAGTTAAGTTGTTTCTGACAGTCCTCCAGCTTAAGCTTCAGCAACTCTATTCTTTCGTTCCTTACAGAAATTTCGGCCTCCTGACTTGTTCTCATGCACATTAAGTTATTAAGTTCTTCCTCAAACTCTGCCTTTTCCAAATCATGCAGAGCAGTATGTTCGAGCAATAATTTATCTTTTTCTTCACTTGAATTTTCAAGTACCAAAACCTTATGCTTCAATTGTTTATTTTCTTCAATCATCATTGCCAGTTCATCCTCCTTTAAACATTTGTCCTTCATTGCATTGATTTCCATTGACGTCTCTCTTAATACTTCTTGAAATACAATTTCATAGATCTTTTGTATCATAGAGGAGTGCAAAACTGAATTTTCTTCAGAATCTAATCTACTGGCAGCTTCAACAGAATGAAATACTTGATCATAGATAGTTCCAATTATATCTTGCATGATGATAGACTTCAGATCTAGATCTTCACAACTAGAGTCGATCAATGCAGCCATTTCCTTTATCATGCATTTGAAGACCTCCTCACCAATAGATGCTTCTATGCGTTCATCCTGTAAAGCAAGCTCGAGATCTCCAACCTGTTTATGCAAGTTCTCCTCAGCCCAAGAACGTCGTAAAAGTTTCTCGGCGGCATCAGAGGCCTGAGAGGACAACTTTTGTACTTCCAGTTTCTGTCCATTAAGCAAGTCCTTAAGTTGATGATTTTCCAACAGAATACTATCCAGAGTTTCTTTGGAATGATCACAAAACTCGGACAATTTTTCATTCTCCATAACAATTTCATCTAACTTTCCTATAACCTCAGAGATATTTTTCTTTACTGTTTCAAACTCCTTGTCCTTCTTAAATGCTGTAAAAGGTGATCTTTCTTTCACAAGTTTCCCCTCTTTAAGAAGTTCACGCCTTAAAGTAAAATTTTCTTCTGTCATTGTCTGCACAGTCGACTCATGTTCCCGTTTCATCTCGGTTATCACAGTCCTAAAGTGCTGATAGAGTTCTTCTGTTGACATGTGATTCAACCTAAAAGGCAAATTCTCCGACATACTATATTTTGACTCCTCACATTTTCCATTTCCATCACATAGTTGAGCAGAAGATAAACTATGATTGCTCGAAAGCTTACGATGAAGATGATCCATTTCCATAGACCCTTGTGGACTAAGATTTCCATTTTCAAGGCCAACAAAATATTTTTGGATGGAGTCTAGCTCATTGCGCAGTTGAGGTATTTCATTGAGCTTATCAATCAATGCTAGAACAGTATTAACGTCCCAAAGTTTCTTTTCAAATTCACACTGTAAGCCTTGAACAACAGTACAAAACACCATTGCTTCTACCTCTTTGCGGATATCCAATTCTACCTTCCACTCTTCGACAAATGATTCTGGTGAACAAGCAATAACATCCACTTGCTGACACATAGAAGTTAGTGTAGCTTGAAGGCATAGAAATGCTTCTTTAAAATCATTCTTCATCGTTAGGCTCTCTTCAAGATTTTCACCAAGCTCAATCATGTCAGGTGTTGAAATAGTCTCCCTGGGGTCTTTTGAATTTGCAATACATTTTTCAAGCCTTTCCAATTGTTCTTTAACAGTCTGATTAAGTAAGCTAAGAGAACCTCTATGGTACTCCGGCAAATATAATTCATCATGCTTTCTTAAGTTCAATGCTTTCATTTCACTGTGATAAAATTGGTGACAACACAACATCTCCTTCAATTGAACTATTTCTAGTTCTTTCGCAGCAACTTTTTCAGCAGCCTCTTCCGATACAGCATTCACCATGCCTTTGATAACAGAATCATTTACCATTCTAGAGATGGTTAGGTGATCTTTTAAATCTTCCCAATAAGAATCCAAATCATCAAGAAGTTCGAGTTCATCACCATAATTCTTGCTCATGTAAACATCGCTAGTTTCTGAACCCCCAATCCCATCACTGCCATCACCAATACCAATTCCTGAAACTCCATCGCTCTCCAAATTATATAAATCAGCCATTACCTTCATAATTCCAAAGTGAGGAAACAAAGAATCTATCAGAATTAAGAAATTTACAAAGACAGACTGATGGACTTGGTACCACAGAAAATCTAAAATCATCACTTCTAAACATCGAATATATCAACGAAGACATTGAATTATTTTTAAAAAAAGGGACTAGCCAAGGTTATTAGAAAACGACCTTTTGAAGTTAGAACTAGTGACGGATCCAAGATTCCCAACGACATGTTTACAGAATTGTTAGAAACAACATTTTAATTTTTTGGGTATTGCTCAGTGTTTGGTTAAGCTCTAGAACAAGTTCAGATGTTTTAGACTCCCAATACTTGAGTTGTGCGTATTGCGTAGTCATTTATTGTAGTCATCAACATCATCACAACACAAATACAACCAATCAATTAGAAAACAAAAACTAGACAAATAAATGAATTAATAAGGCAATTAACAACTTCAGAGAAACATAACAATATCTCTATCTACTAATTTACAGAATTCCCAATTACCCACAGTTGTTTCAATCAATAAATTCAGTTTCAACAACTCAACAATTCTACTACTCCAAAATCAACAAATATTATAAAATTAACGAGAATTACTAATTAAAGAATTCTAAATATAACTACTAAACTACTCATAAAACTCTAATAATTAGCCAAAAAAAAAAATAAGGAAACAAGTTACATAATCAATCAATTTGGACCTTAGCTACTTGATATAAGAATTCATGGAAAAGAAGAAAAACTGAATAACTTTCGCTACTAGACGAAGAGGAAGTGTCTAATTTGGGGTTTATGGTTTATACTTGGGAGTAAATTGACAAATAAAAGATGAACCATAACACAATAATGAGAATAATGATATTGAAATTTTTGAAAAAAAAGCACTCACAATAAAAAATTTCTGTTGAACCCGAGCTAGATCCGCCACTGTTTCGCACCGAAATCGACATTTTAATCTAGAAAAATACTCACACTAACTTGTTCTACTACTTATTTTCCACTTTATAACCAAACAAAAAGAGTGTTTTTTTCAGCTCTAATTCTAAAACTAATTTAATACCAAAGATTATCTTCTGCTTCATATTAAATTAAAAGTAATAATAAAATACAAGAATACAATCGTTAATCCACCAAATCAACAATCATTACTGCAACTAAATATTGTTGTAGTAACAAGTCAGCAAACTAATAAACATTATTATTTGGCAAAAAAACAAGAGTAATTATTATAATTAATTACTACAAATTCTTTTTTATTTTCAAATTAACAACTAATTAACCAACTAAATCACTCATTAATCTAAAAAAAATTACTAATTTAACAAAAAAACTTACAGCAAAAATTCGAATGTTAGCTCATGAACAGGTTTATAACTAATTATAGTAATTAAACTAACAAACATTAATTCAACAATTGAAGATATAATGTTAATTAATAGCTAAATACCACTCATTTAACCTACTAAATCATTTACTAATCAATAAAAACACAAAATTAACAAAAAAAAAAAATAATCAAACAATTCTAAAGCTAAAATTTATAATCTGAAATAGTAATTTCTTAAGCAAAAGAATATTGAAGCGTATAATAAAACAAAAGTGAAATTAGACTAAATAAATAAATAAAAATTGAAATTTGAGAGAGAAAAAAGGAAGATAGTATTACCTAAGAGAGAGAAAATTGAAGGAGATAAATTTCTGCTACGAAAAAAAGCGTGGGAAAATGAAAGGGTGGTTGTGCTGCGGTGGAAGCGTCGGTGGTGAGCGCGTACTGCTATAGAAGTTCTGAGTTTCGAAATTTTTGTTGGGGAGTTTTCTAACTTTTAATTTTGTTTCTTTCTCTTTTTGACTTGGTGTATGGGGAACATAGGAGATCAACACATCACTCAAGTGGCTAACGCGGCGTTGACTTGGGCTGAACTGAAATTGAATTGAATGGAAATCGAGTGAAATTATGGTGTTTTGTCGTTGTTAAACTCGTGGGGAGACGGATTGAAATGAATTGGAAATAAGATGGAAATTTTAGATTTTTTTTAGTATAGTTATTGACAACGGTCAATTATTTAAGAGTTAGTGATTAGTTGTTAACGGACAACGGGTTCTATTAGTTGATTTATCTAACTTTTTGTATTAACGATTTGATTTAAGCGTGTGTTTATTAAATTTTGATCGTTAGTTGTGTAAAATAACAATTGTGGTCATTGACATTATTTGATGAATGACATTTCCGATGGGTGAGGGTATGAAACTTAATCAACTTTTGGATAACATAGTAATTTCACAATTATACTTTGTATAATCAATCTTCCCTTTCATAAAGTTTCTAAAAGCACCCTTTTAGGGTCTTCTATTTCAATCATCTCTCAGTTAAACGTTCGTACTGAGTTTTAGAGTTTCAAGTGGTCTAATCGCTATTCTACCCCTAACTTCTCTTTGGCCAAGTCTCGAACTCTTAGACACACCTACAGTATTTAAATTGACAAGTATACATTAACTTATTGTACAACCAATTGGGTCAACCCGAAGGAACAAATAAGCTTTTTAGTTATAATGTGCGAGTATAAAACCCGCTTTCACTTTTCTTTTTATTTTTTTTTAGCTTGTTCATAAGATTTCATTCCTTCACAAAAGCACGGAAATCATGACTTGCTCATTTAATTTCAAAATACATGAGACACCCTTAGGTTACAAATATTACACAAAATACCTTTAATGTTTAACGTTATTTAGTGACCCTTTTAGACCAAAAGGCGATCATCAATTAATATATAATCAGAATGAAATCATTTGATAGTTCACGAAAGGTGTAAAAGAATTTACGAAAATTTAAAGTAGCAAAAAGTTTAATAATATGCAATACACATATGAATGTGTAACGTGCAAATTTCAAATAATACCAACCATAAAAGCTTATTTGCCTATGAGGCTCTCATCCATGAATGGTGTGATACGATTGCAGTATTTTAATTATTCCGTGCACATTATAATAAGGCCAAGGGTATGTTCTTTTGAAGACGATTTTATTAATATATTTTAACAATTTTCGATCTGACTTTCAATAAGTTCTATTTTATTCTAAAACCTTCATTACATACCAATCTATTTCAATCCATCAATTCTACAAACCTTAATATTAAACATAATTACATTTAGTACATTCTAATCTATTTTAAATATTTTCAAATTCGATCAACAAGTTCTAACAAATTTAGTTTCATTAATTACAATTACAACCTTACGCCTTGAAAACAGAAGAGAACACCCTAAAACTTGTCATTATATATTAAACTATTTAATTGCCCTTCACTACTTACCTTAGGATAAGTAACCCCTAAACCATACATTATGTAACTCTTAAACATTACATTAAGCAACCCCTAATTTAATAAAATAAATTATGGTAATAAATAACCCCAAGAAATTAAAATAAATACAAAAGAAAAATTCAAAGGTTGATGAAAGGGCAAAATTCAAGAATCATCAGCCGACCATTAGGGGGCAGATTTAAACACTAATGACAACCAAAACACAATAATTTCTTTCACAAATCACAAATTCATTCTTAAACTTTTTTTTTTTTTTCCAATTTCACTCAAATAAAATTTAGTTCATCAACTAATTATTTCCTAAATTTCAAAAAAAAAAAAATTTAATTTTGTTAATTTAAAAAATGGATGATGTAGATGTATCAAAGCAAATACAACAAATGGTGAGATTCATTCATCAAGAAGCAGAAGAGAAAGCTAACGATATCTCTGTTTCCGCCAATGAGGTTTTTTCTTTACTCTTTGTTTTTCCTTCATTTTCATTCAAATATAACATTATGTATTATTTAGTTTTGTAGATAATCTCATTTTTAAGACATTTAATAGATCATTTTTTTTGAAGCTTGTGATCAATGGTAATATTTAAACTTAACAGTCATTCGATCACCATAATGAGTTCAATGTTATATGATAACTTACATTTTGGAGATTGATTGTGTGCGTATTAATGTTGAAACGGCTTGGATTCAGATTTTGGAGCGATTTCGTTGGTGTAGGAAATGCTGAACCACGTTAAATTTGTGTGTTTTATTATGTTGATTTGGTTTGAATTTCGTCGATTTTTTGTGTGTATAGAATTTCAATATTGAGAAGTTACAACTAGTTGAAGCTGAGAAGAAGAAAATTAGACAAGAATATGAGCGTAAGATTAAACAAGTCGAAATTCGACGAAAGATGTAAGCGATCATCTCTTCTGTAGGATGTAACTTCATCATCTCCTATGTATATTTTCTTGTGTTATGTTTTAAGATAACGCATTGTAACTTGTAATGTTATATAAGATTTATGTGTACTTTTATAATTTGTGTTGTGTGTGTCAAATTGTTAATGGTGAGTTTGCATAGATTCCGATCTTAATTTAAAGTAGTATAGGGAGCTATAGTGTTGGACATGAGTGCGTGCACAAGAGTCGAATACAACCATTTTATAAAAAAATGTTGCATGATTAAGATTCAAAATTAAGTATCCAATGTCATACCATATCCATGAGTAGAAGTATATTAGTCGTGTTCTATGTGTGTTAGTGTCGTGTTCAAGCAAACAAACTTGATCTATCTGAAGTGTCCAAGTAACTTCTTTAAAGGCTAATATAATAGGAGTATGTGTTTATTTGATATGCAGTGAGTATTCGATGCAGTTGAATGCTTCGCGCATAAAGTTTCTACAAGCTCAAGATGATATTATTAGTGGCTTGAAGGAAGCAGCTTCTAAGGAACTCATTCGTGTTTCGGATGGCAACAATTCCAACACCTACAAGAAGCTTCTCCATGCCTTTTCAGACGATAAGAGCTCCTACGATTACAAGAAACTTCTTCAAGCCTTGATTATTCAGGTTATCTTCTTGTGAATCATAGCTCCACTTATATTAAAAACTAGGATGTTATAAAAATCATGTTATAACATTTGCATAATTATACATTTCCCTACATCTAGTTAGCCTTACAGGTTACTCGTGTTCGTTGTCATTCGTTTCATGTATAATTCTTATAGGTCCATATTCAGAATTAAATCCTAGAGACACAGCCTAAGCAGATTGATAACCATGTTGTAGGTTGTTTCTTCAACATGTCATGATAAGTTCCTTATTTTTTCGACTTTCAGTGGTTGTTACGCCTTACAAGTCACTCTTGTTGTCATGACAATTCCATGAATATACATTTCCCTTCATCTAGTTAGCCTTACAGGTTACTCTTGTTGTCATTTCATATTCGTGCATAAATCTTATAGGCTCGTGTTCATTGTTCTGAATCTGGTCATGTAGACATAGCCTAAGTAGCTTGATAGCCATGTTGATAGATATTTATTCTACATGTAATGATAAATTTCTTATTTTTTCGACTTTCAGAGCTTGTTACGCCTAAAGGAACCATATGTATTGCTGCGCTGCAGGGAGATGGACAAGAAAATGGTTGAGTCTGTTCTAGAGGATGCTAAACGAGAGTATTCACAAAAGGCAAAAGTAAGCGCNTTTTTTTTTTTTTCCAATTTCACTCAAATAAAATTTAGTTCATCAACTAATTATTTCCTAAATTTCAAAAAAAAAAAAATTTAATTTTGTTAATTTAAAAAATGGATGATGTAGATGTATCAAAGCAAATACAACAAATGGTGAGATTCATTCATCAAGAAGCAGAAGAGAAAGCTAACGATATCTCTGTTTCCGCCAATGAGGTTTTTTCTTTACTCTTTGTTTTTCCTTCATTTTCATTCAAATATAACATTATGTATTATTTAGTTTTGTAGATAATCTCATTTTTAAGACATTTAATAGATCATTTTTTTTGAAGCTTGTGATCAATGGTAATATTTAAACTTAACAGTCATTCGATCACCATAATGAGTTCAATGTTATATGATAACTTACATTTTGGAGATTGATTGTGTGCGTATTAATGTTGAAACGGCTTGGATTCAGATTTTGGAGCGATTTCGTTGGTGTAGGAAATGCTGAACCACGTTAAATTTGTGTGTTTTATTATGTTGATTTGGTTTGAATTTCGTCGATTTTTTGTGTGTATAGAATTTCAATATTGAGAAGTTACAACTAGTTGAAGCTGAGAAGAAGAAAATTAGACAAGAATATGAGCGTAAGATTAAACAAGTCGAAATTCGACGAAAGATGTAAGCGATCATCTCTTCTGTAGGATGTAACTTCATCATCTCCTATGTATATTTTCTTGTGTTATGTTTTAAGATAACGCATTGTAACTTGTAATGTTATATAAGATTTATGTGTACTTTTATAATTTGTGTTGTGTGTGTCAAATTGTTAATGGTGAGTTTGCATAGATTCCGATCTTAATTTAAAGTAGTATAGGGAGCTATAGTGTTGGACATGAGTGCGTGCACAAGAGTCGAATACAACCATTTTATAAAAAAATGTTGCATGATTAAGATTCAAAATTAAGTATCCAATGTCATACCATATCCATGAGTAGAAGTATATTAGTCGTGTTCTATGTGTGTTAGTGTCGTGTTCAAGCAAACAAACTTGATCTATCTGAAGTGTCCAAGTAACTTCTTTAAAGGCTAATATAATAGGAGTATGTGTTTATTTGATATGCAGTGAGTATTCGATGCAGTTGAATGCTTCGCGCATAAAGTTTCTACAAGCTCAAGATGATATTATTAGTGGCTTGAAGGAAGCAGCTTCTAAGGAACTCATTCGTGTTTCGGATGGCAACAATTCCAACACCTACAAGAAGCTTCTCCATGCCTTTTCAGACGATAAGAGCTCCTACGATTACAAGAAACTTCTTCAAGCCTTGATTATTCAGGTTATCTTCTTGTGAATCATAGCTCCACTTATATTAAAAACTAGGATGTTATAAAAATCATGTTATAACATTTGCATAATTATACATTTCCCTACATCTAGTTAGCCTTACAGGTTACTCGTGTTCGTTGTCATTCGTTTCATGTATAATTCTTATAGGTCCATATTCAGAATTAAATCCTAGAGACACAGCCTAAGCAGATTGATAACCATGTTGTAGGTTGTTTCTTCAACATGTCATGATAAGTTCCTTATTTTTTCGACTTTCAGTGGTTGTTACGCCTTACAAGTCACTCTTGTTGTCATGACAATTCCATGAATATACATTTCCCTTCATCTAGTTAGCCTTACAGGTTACTCTTGTTGTCATTTCATATTCGTGCATAAATCTTATAGGCTCGTGTTCATTGTTCTGAATCTGGTCATGTAGACATAGCCTAAGTAGCTTGATAGCCATGTTGATAGATATTTATTCTACATGTAATGATAAATTTCTTATTTTTTCGACTTTCAGAGCTTGTTACGCCTAAAGGAACCATATGTATTGCTGCGCTGCAGGGAGATGGACAAGAAAATGGTTGAGTCTGTTCTAGAGGATGCTAAACGAGAGTATTCACAAAAGGCAAAAGTAAGCGCACCCTCAATTACCATTGACAAAGTCTACCTCCCTCCACCTCCTTCTGGATCAGAACAACTTGGACTGTCATGGTAACTAAGTTCAGTCCTTTCTCTAATTTCCGATTTTTCACCCCTGAAACTTGGATTTGGAAATGCTAGTGCATACTTAAATTTGTTTGTCAGTTGATTTTCTTTGTGAAATCCTTCTACTTTCAATCAAAAATTGTAAATTTCTTTGTATCATTTGCCTTTGTGGCAATATTGAAATGTAGGACTGGTCTTATATCATTAGAATGCTATGGAAAAACAATCAACACAACCCAAGACATTATTTGCGGCTGATGTGTTCAAAACTTCAAACCTTTACCTTAACCCCTAAAAAGAAAATAGAAGGCTTACAAGTATTTTGCGAATTGAGGCCATGCTTGATGTTTTGTATTAGTTTTCAATAAAACAATTTGCAAATGCTATTGTTGGTTGTTTGCAATGTGTTCCATACACAAGCATATTAACCGGTGCAACCTTAACGTATCTTGCATCCTTATGACCCTAAGATTTTGTTGATTCTTCTTGATAGTTGCGGAGGAGTTGTGGTGGCTTCTCGAGATGGAAAAATAGTTTGCGAAAATACTTTGGATGCACGCCTGAATGTGGCATTTCGACAGAAGTTACCTGAGGTGTGTACTTGTAACATTTGTGTTCAATACAAAGAATAGGGTAGTGTCATTGATGTCACCTTAAAACTAGTAATATGCTTTTTTATACCAATTAATGTTTACCTCACAAAAGTTCTTGATGAATTGCTTTTGCCGATGCTAATTTTTCATTGTAGATACGCAAGCACCTTTTCGAATAGAGTCCGATCTTGTGGTGCCATTGAAGAAGACAAACAAACATAGACTATTGAGTTTATGAACAGCTGCATTGTATTTGGTTTGACTATTTGTAACTTTGTAAGAGATACATTGTTGTATTTATAAAGTCGAAAATAAATGGAGGTTTTTGAGATCATGTTTCTTCTCGAAAAGCACGGAGTGCTACTTGTGGGGAAGGAATAAGAAGAGGTTTGAACTAGTTGAATGTAATAAATTTGAAGAAAAACATATAATTTGTATTTCCATTATTCATGTAAAGTACAAATTCAAAGCGATTGGTTGAATCTATTTACCCTTTTGTAGAAGTTTAGTTTTGTTACCGATGTAGGCGGCTAAGGATAAGTAGGAAACACAATAGATCGAATATATATGTACGTAGTACTAAAGATTCTTGCAATCTACTATATGACATCCTCTTTTCCTTTACAATAACTCATTACATGTTGTATGTATCAGGGTTGTCTCCGAGGGGGTCCAAGGAGCCCCCACTGCGCGGGGCTCCAACATATACATGGCCTAAATTTTAGATTTTTAAAAATATTATTGTCTATAATATATAATATTTATATATTTTAAAATATAAGACCCTAATTTATTTATTTTTAGAATAGGACGCATAAAATTTTTGCCACGGCCTTGACATGCATAATGATATGACACACTTCAATTAGCTTATAACCAATTTACCAAAACTTTTACCATATGTTCACATTTCTTTTACCATTTGATATATACACCTTTAATATTTATACCATCATCATAAAATTCGAAACAAAAACTTGTAAATAAGTCCTTATTCTCTCCATCTTATTTTACTTATTTTCAGTAAACACAAGTTCGATTTTGTAGAAATAAGTCCAATTTAGCAAAAGTCAATTCCAATCCTTACTTAATCATGAATGATTTAAGTAAAAATAAGTTTAATTTAACAAAAACAAGTTGAGAAGAACATACTGTGAGTATCAAAGAAAATTAAAGCCAAATATTGAATGCCTCATATTTTATCCTTCGTTAACGCATAATCTTATAAATTTATAATTGTATTTCCTTTTCATTTTCATAACACTTTTTACATTTGTGTTTATTGAATATGTTATCTTTACGAGATGATAACATGGCAAATCTGTGAGTTATAATATACTACCTCTGTTTAGCTGCAACATTTCAAAAGTTGCATTATTCATCTTTTAAGCTTTATTTTAATTTTATGATCAATGTATAAAGAGTAATATAGTCAATATGGATCTCGTTTGATTCGTCTTAGCATGCACTTTATTAATATATAATTGTTATAATTTATACTAATATATAATTAGAGTTATAAACTATTAAAAATATGTTTAGACAAGTGTAAAAAATGAATTGTTGCAACTAAAAAAACAGTAGGGGTACATAATTAATTTTCAGTAACTTGTAACATTTTATCGGTAACAAAGGTAGTAAGAAAATGACTCATGTAAATCTCTAAAAACTAGAGATGGGAGAAACGGACACGACCCGATAACTCGACACGAAATCGGCCCGTTATCAACAGGTTTGGGTCGAGAGTGTCGACCCGTTTTATTAAACGGGTTGACTCAGCACGACCCGTTTATTAAACAGGTAGGGTTAGGGTTGGAGAGTTCAACCCGTTTAAGTAAGCGGGTTGACTCGACACGACACGATTTTACCTTATTATATACAATAGTATGTAAAAAAAGATGTGACCTGCTAACTCGACACGAAATCGACCCGTTATTAGTGGGTTTGGGTCAAGAGTATTAACCCGTTTAAGTAAACGGGTGAGCACGACACGACACATTTATTAAACGAATAGGGTTAGGATTGAAAGGGTTCAATCCGTTTATGTAAGTGACACAACTCGAAAACGACACGACACGACACGTTTCCCATCTCTACTAAAAACACTATAACCCAATAAAAACTAGAAGCAGCCCAAACAAAAACACTTATAACAAAGCAACAACGTAGAGGCCCATATAAAAAAAAAAAAACACAAACTCACTATAAACCCTACTGCATTAATTTCTAGGGTTTCACTTTCGCAAATTCCCAATTTCCGCCATTTGCCGCAAAACCACCATCAGACGAAAATGGGTAAAATTCTCTCACTACTTTCTCTCTCCTCCATTAACGATAACCTTCAATTCAATCTAATTCACTGCATTCATCCTCAATTCCTCAAATCATCATCTTCATCATCATAATTAATTCTTGAATTTCAATTAAATTCGCTAATTTTCTAATTATTTACAATTTTTTTTTTGTTTAAAATTGCAGCAAGAATTAAGGTTCATGAATTGAGGCAAAAGTCAAGAGCAGATCTAACAGCTCAATTGAAGGAACTGAAGAATGAACTCGCACTTCTTCGTGTTGCTAAGGTCACTGGTGGTGCTCCTAACAAGCTCTCCAAAATGTAATCCCTAATTTTTTAATTGATTTGTGTTTTTTTATAAACCCTAATTTTGTTTAATTTTTGATTAATTTGTTTGATTTTTGTAGTAAGGTGGTGAGATTAGGGATTGCGCAAGTGTTAACAGTAATGTCGCAAACTCAAAAGGCTAGATTGAGGGAAGTTTACAAGAACAAGAAGCTTTTGCCTCTTGATCTTCGTCCTAAGAAGACTCGCGCTATTCGTCGTCGTCTTACTAAACATCAGGTACTTTTCATTTTTCGCATTTTATGATTTTTTTTTTTTTGAGAGAATGATTGATATTATGTTTTTTATTTTAGTTTAATGTGTTTTGTTTAGTTGTGTTTGAAAATGTTGTATTTGATGATGTTTAATTTGTTGATTTTGAATGTGAATTTGGTAATGTTTTGATTTGTTATGTTCGAGTGTTTGCGATACGTTATATTACATGAAAAAATGTGCAATCGTTACTTTTTATTTGATGTTTAGCTTAGTTATGTTACCATTGCGAGGTTGGCGAATGTGCATTGATTATGGGGAATTTAATGTTGCTACTAAAAAGGATCATTTTTTCTCCGATCAAATATTAAGGAAGATTAGCTAAGTGACCAATAGGCTTGTAAGATGCCCAATTCGAATTATTTGAAAATGGGGAAAGGGATGATCATAATGAACGGAGGGAGTAGTTTGAATGGTATTGTAGATTCATTTAGCTTTACACGAGGGAATTGCGTTGGAGCTGAAGTTGATTGGAATATTATTTTATTTGTGCATAACCATCTCCAACTCTTTCAGCGTTTTGTTTCGCAAAACATCATAAGTGGTACCAATCAACAATCTAGATTTTGTATTATTGGATTCTGTTGCTTATCTTGATTAGCAGTTGTTAACATGTGAATGCTACGATGTACCCTTTTGTATAGCAACTAATTTGTACCATTTTTGGGAGTAATCACCTTGTTTTGTTTGTGTTTGTGCTATTTGTCTAAACCGCATTACAAGATGCTACCTGAACCGTAGCAAATAAACTAATTCATGGTTCTCTAATTGCCATTAGCTGTTATGAATGTGATGCTGTTACTGTCTACATTTTAAAGCGGATTTTGGAGGTTGCCATTTGCTGTTATGAACAAGCATCTACATTTTGTAGATGCCTGTTCTTTGCTTTATTTCAACTAGGGTTTAGAGATATTGAAGTCTTAAAAAAACTAAATTTATGTTGTTGTGACTACAGGCAAATCTGAAGACTGAAAGGGAGAAGAAAAAGGAAATGTACTACCCCATGAGGAAGTATGCCATCAAGGTGTAGGCTAGGTATTCATAATGTATTCAGTACTCCAGTAGGATCTCTATATTTTATGGAAATTTTGTTAAAATGTTTGTTAAAGATTTGAATGTGACCTCGAGTTTTATGACAATAGTCAGCTCTCTACAATTTTAATTTTATGTTGCCAGCTCTTTGTATTGCTGAATAGAATTTCGGTTTGTGATTTATGGCAAATTTTGACAGAATTCGGTTGTTGGTTTCAATCTTTTACATTTGCATGCTTGAATAATGTTTAGTAGTCACATTAAGTTCACATCTATGATTCCAATTTCAACAAAAACCACCAGATTACCATTGATAATTTCATCTCATCACTTGAAAGGTAATGGTACTGCTTTTGCAATATTCGTCGTCATCATTTCGGAGCCCACAGGAGTTTTGAATTCATTTGGACCTTGCTGCTTGTCGTGCTCTATCAGCTACCCTGTCGTGTCGTCCCAGCAATATTTAGCACCTAATGCTAATGATAAGTGTTTGCATAGAACCATTGAGTGACAATTTTGTTTACTGTTGGACTGTTGGTTATGACGGTATTTGTTCGCTTTGAAATTTTTACTTGATGTTGCAAGCTTTATAAGATACATCGTGCATGGAAACCAAGAAAGCCGAGCTTGGTTTCTTTTAAATTGAATCAAGTTTATAGGACTTGAATTCTTGTAGTGGATAATGATTCCAAACAACTGTTATTGCAAACACAAAATGTCCCCAAAAGATTCAATATGACGATACAATAAAAACAATCTGCAAATTGAACGTTGTTTAGCCTATTGAATTTAAATTAGAGATATTGATGTTGATAAGCACATTTCTCAAACTTTCAAAAACAATCCCATCTTTGTTACTTATTGGCAGTAAACATATGAAAGATAGGGTTTGCAGGAGGAAATAGGAAGCAAGAAAGGGAGTTCTTTGATTGATGACTTTAATGAAGTGAAATATCCGGAAGATAAAACGGGCGGTAAATAACCTAGTACTTCTACATACAAAAGCTAAAGCGCTCTGATTTGCTTAAATTTTATTTAAACTTCAGAAGCAGGAAGGCGTGCCTGAGCACCGATTTTTTCTTCAAGAATTTAACAAGTAATGTAGATAAAAACTGGTACTTAAGCATGCTTTCCCTTTAGAAATCGTGACAGTTACAAAGTTTTAGCCTATGCATCATGTGTATATGGTGAAAACTAAGGTTTTTCGGTGTTTTATTAGGCTGGAAAAGCCGTAGCATTTTTGGTGCATAGTGAATACGGAAGCTGGAGAAAGAAGGTAAAAGGGCTGAAAAGTATACATCAAAATGCTACTGTACTATCAAGCTGAGATTGATCTGAACATTCTTTTCATTTTTACAAAAGCATGGTTGTAACAGGGCTCAAGTATTCTTCAGAATGCTAGACTATACTAATAATCTGAGATTTGAGCTTAACATTTTTTCATTTAGAACTTAGGTTTTGTAAGTAACATGTCTTTATCCCCTTGTCACAAGCAGATCAACTTCTGAATCCAACTGATCGATCTTCTAAGAAATCGAGTACCTTCTACTACGACCTGTTTTCCCTTTTCTTACTGATTTTTGTCTCTTGTTTCCCATCTGAGTGCTAAATATTCCAATTTTTCCAATTCCTTTTGAGAGTGAAGTAAGGAATGTCTTTCCATTTCCCGACTTACCCATCATCTCCTGTTTCATGCACGTTTGCTCTTTCTCCAAATCATTAAGTCGCATCCTCAGCCTTGATATCTCAAGCTTCAGTTCTCGGTTTTCTCTCCTCAAGGAAGCATACGTATCCTTTGGAGACATTGCAGCACTTGGGATGCTGCTGCTGATTTTCTGGGAAAACAGTGGATCTCCTGAACTTCCTGACATGGCATTCTTCAATCTAAGCTGGTCAAAATACAGAACTTTCACGGTCATCTGAATTGGGAGCCGATCATTCTGTGCAGCGTGGTTGCAAGCTTCTTGTGACAGCTTTTGGCAGTCGATGTATTTGCACAGCCTTTTGCGTTCTTCTTCAGTTATCATGGAGTGAGCCTGCACAGGAAAATAGACAGTAATTGAAAAGTTCCGAGGCTTTTTTTATTTAATCATTTGGATTTGAGGAATCAAAGTACCTTGAGATAAATGTCTAGTGCTCTATAAAGCCCATCATCAATGACTCGAGCATAATCCGGCAATGCCTCGATAATAGCAGTCAACTTCTGAAGTGAGAGGTATGGATCAGGAGCAATTTCGGCTAGATATGCATCAATTAGCCGTCCAACCTTTAATAAGGAGCTGTGGCTAGGAGAGGCAAAACCTTGAGATTCATACCCATATTGATCTTCTGATGCTTCATCTTCATCTTCACATTCATCTTCCATTCGTTGAAGAAAGTTCACCAGTATTCTACAGACTGTGTCGACATCAAACAAGGAATCTCCCTTGTGAACGGACGGTATGAGCAGATCATCAAGAGAAACCATTTCTAGCCGACATCCAATCCGTCTTTCCAACTCAAGCTTACAGGAAGCATTGGCGTCCACTATATTTGCCATCCTTAGTAAACCAAACAGGAAACTCAGTGGAATTGTTGAAGTCTTGGATTTCTCTATTGGAAGAAGATCGACAAGAGCCTCAACAATCACCTTTTGATCATGCTCTTTCGCGCCACATTGTGGCCTTAACCTTGCTGGATTCCAAATCTGAAGTTTCCCAATTCCCTTCAACCATTCTTGAGCATAATGCATCAAAGACGCGATAATACTGCACATCTCAACACCTGCTTTTGACATAGCTGAGATGACCTGCTGATAAAAATCAATCCTTAGAACTGACAGATCTTCAACCCACCACACAATGTAATTCTTTAACTCTGCTGAGTCCTCATCATTGAAACCTACACGAGAGAAATTCGAAGCAAGCTGATCCCTGCATGCATTAATAGCAATGGAATCCACACATCTGCACGGTATCCAAACCTCTTCAACAATGGAAAGAGGTAAAGACTCACAGGTAGAAAGCACTTCGACGGCTTTATCTATACTTTGAACTACAACCTCATTAATATAAGCTTCTGTTCTTGCAATGAGATTGTCTTGCAGGTAGTCTTCTGTCATCTCTAAATATTCTGCTGCACAACGCAAGTGGACTACATTGCCTGCAGTAATCTCAAAGTTCATGCCATAGCAGAACTTGGCAGCAAGCTCAAACGCTTGGGAACCTCCTGGCAGATTCTGGAGCTCTAACTTGGTGACCTTTGAATCCTTAGCATCTGTTACCATTTTTCGGATTTTCCCACTCCGCGTTACAAGGGGAAACTTCATTATACCCACAAATCAAACACAAACAAGCATCATCTTGTCAGACCAGTTCACTTCAGTAAAAATAAGCCGAAGAAACAACAGTGAAAGTATAACAAAAACCAACAGAAGTCTCAACAATCCCACAAACCAAACACAAAACAGAAATAGTGTGATCTTGTCAGACAGTTCAGTACAGTAAAAAAAGAAGCTGAAGCCTGAAGCAATGAAATTTTCTCCTAGTCACTAGCACAAAGAAATGCTGAGAAGTTTACAGATGTGAAAGACTGATGCAGTGAAAAACTGACCTTATGCAACAGAAAGGATTCGCCTTCGACGACAACTGTTATGTCCCCAGCAACATCCTGAAAGATGCTGTAAGCAATGGAAGATAAGACAATTCCATACATAAAACATCAGTCATCAGCGATCATACAATATATTCACTTCAAAATACAAACAACATATCATATACATACATGAATATATATCCATTATGTTGGAAATTTAAACATACAAACACTATGAAACATGACAGAAGAAGAATAATACCGGTTATTCAAAGTATTGCAGTGTTTGTAATCAGATAAAATTTGGTGTTTATCTTCTGCAACCATTTTTGTTTGACACTTAAAAAAAAAAACTGTTTTTTTTTTGTTCTTTCTTTCCTTTCTTTTTTTTTTTCCTCACATTATTTGACACTCATTATCATACTTACTGAAAATATGGTAAAGAAGATGATGATCTAAAAGAAGAGGAAATCATGGGAAAATCTTTCTTTCTTGGGTCACTTCTTCAGTCTCTTTCTCTAGGGTGTGACTGTTGCTTTTGCTTTATTTCTCTTTTTTTTTTTTATTTCACTTTGGAAGCTTTTTTGTCTCACTAATTTAATCCTCATTATTATAATTATTATCATATTAATTGCATCATTAAAATTCCATTCTCCCACTTGCTCATTTCATTATGGAATAGAGTTTTCAAATTTGTATAATTTGATTTTATGGTTAGATGTTGTAATCAACCATAATATATTATTACTCACATTTAGAGGTGCTTTCTTTTTGCCTTGTGTTAAATTTTTGACAACTAAACTCTTGTAAAAATGAATTTCCTCAATTGTTCCACCATTAATTATTAAAATCAACCACTATTTGTTGATTTGTGGGATAGACAATAGACTCTAGAATTGGAGGTGATCATGACTCCAACACAACCTACAAACATATCATGGTTCCGACTAAAAGGAGGGTGATAAACTAGTATTTCATAGTAACAAACTAATACCGACAATAAAAATACTATTGAAGTTTACAAAACTGTATTGTGTTATTTTCTTGAATTATATATAAAAATTATAGCGATAGTGACTTTAAAATATCAATATTATTCTTGGTATTATTTATAGTTCGTAAATTATTATTGACCAATATCCGATATTGATTTGTATTGACAACTAGTTTGAAAATGAAATGTGGGGACTAAGGAGGCAAGGTGGTGGAGGGAGGGAGCGGGGAAGTAGTATGCAATATCAGATATATGGCAATATCTAGTACTGTTCTATTATTATAATAGTTAAAGGGTAGGGACCCCTCACACATGTTCACAACAATTGACTAAAACACCCAATATATATGCAATATCTGATATTGAATAATTACCCCTCGGGAGGGAGCTCCCGGAACTCAAGAAAAGACTACAACAACAAAAATAATTGGGAAAGTGGGGTTATCTTAATATTTAAAGGGGTGTGCCCAAAATACACATGCAATGTCTCTCTTTTTTTTATGGGTGAGTTTAACAATAATATTTATGAATACTTACATAAAACTCCACTTTTCTTTACTTTTTGTAATCATCTCTTATGACTTGACCAAATCACCAAATTAGCATACACATATATAGCTAATTCTTTTTGGTAACACCTAATATTTTCTAATGATTTTGAATCAATTTTATAAATAACCTTTAATCTTTTATGAAGGATCCAAAAAATTCCTACCTTAGCCTCAAGCCTTGCTAAGCTGCTACAGCCTTTTTTTGGATCCCAATAAAATGCTTCTCCACTACTACTAGTGCCTCTAATAATCTAAGAATTTGCCTATCTATTCAAGATTCTTGCTTTAACTTTGGGGTATGTAACTAATGTCATGTGTATTTGGCAATAAAACACTTGTTAAGTTGCTAGCATGAACTTTAAGGGTTATAAAGATGTTTTGGCAATTAGCACCAAATGAAATGAACTTGTCATACTGATAAAAGGAGCACTAGATTTGTATATAAAGACAGATTTTAAAGTTGTTGACATGGGCCAGTTGGCCCGCAAAATTAGCAGCTTAGAGTAATTTTTTTTTAAATTTAAAAGTACTAGTCTGACTCCTAAATATTATAGGCAATTAGGCGAGTATGAACAATGTAGAGATTCGTCTCTGACTAAATCAAACCTATCTACCGTTTAAAAATATGTAGTAAATTAACATTTCAATTTTGACCTCGCACGTTGATGGTCATGAGCCAAGATTTTCATGAGTCAATTGATAGTCTCCAACTAAATAAATTGATGGTCATGACTCATGAGGCAAGATTGGATCAGCTACCTATGAGACATTTTACTAGTAATTATCAAAACCCTGAAGTTGGATGGTCACAAAGCCATGCATTGTAATAAGAAAGGTACCCGTGACTTGAAATGTACCCAACTTTCCTAGATCAGGTTATACGAGTTTTACCTAGGCCAAATCGAAGCCTCAAGCAACCAGACGATAGTATGCTTAGAGAGTTAACACAATAATCATATATTCACATATGTTTTCATGTACATAAATATATATTTATTCATTTACGTATGAATAACCAATATAAACCTAAACCCGAAAACCTCAAACAAGCCTAAAAAAGTAATAATGACCTAATGCTTGCTTTATTCGATATTGACATTAAGTCATAACTTGATAACCAACCTGATCCAAAAGTACGAACTGAACAGACATCAACCCGATCTGAAAAAAAAGACTCAAATCCAAGCTAAATTCACTCGATTGCCCGGTCTAATCCTTATGTACATTCTCATTTTTCAATAGTACCATTCCATCATGATTTATGCCTCCTTGTTGATTCCAATGACTCGCGTACAAAATAAGCGTGGTTAAATGTTGGATAGATGAAGTGGGTTCAGTGGACAGAGGGCTGTGAGACTGCAAGGATGTGTTATCAGATATGGTAATCCTCTCAGTAAGTAGTTGGAGCATATTTTCAAGCTCCCTCACCACATCCAACATGGAAGGCCTCATCTCTGGTTTATCCTGACAACACCTCAGTGCTAATGTTATGAACCGCTTTATATATTTCAATGGATAGACCCCCATCCTTCTGTCTATGATGCCAAACACTGCACCTGACATCTGCGCTGCATTTACCTACAAATCAAAAGTACATGTGTGAACATCAATAATTATTATTAAATCAATCTATACATTGTTTTATATAACCTTGTACATTGCTTTATATTGTAATAAAGAGTATATGACACTATCAAATCTACTGAACTATGATAAGGAAATATTAATTTCCTTGATATTTTTTTGTGATTTTTGCAGAAACAGAAATTAGAATAGAGAAGAAGAAGAAGATCAGAGGAAGAGAATAGAGAGAGAAAGAGATAGAGAGGAGAATTGTAATTTCATATTATGATTAAAACTGAATATTACAACTAGCTTATATAATTGAGCAAACAATTAATAGCCACACACTGATTCCCTTTCTAACAAACTATGCCAGCTCATCTAACAACTTTTCCCTTTCTAACAAACTATGCCAGCTCATCTAACAACTTGCCAGCTTAACAAATAAAACAAAAACTTGGCTAACAACTTTTCCCGCCAAAAATAACAGAATTAGAAGATTACTAATTTTCTGCTGTATCATACCCTCCCCCTTCAAAAAGACTTGTCCTCAAGGCTTAAGGCAAGAATCCTGGAAACTGTGCATCAAAATCAGTCTTAGGGATCCAGGTAGCATCAGTAGCCTGCTGGTTCGCCCAATGGACCAGAACAAACTCCTGGAGCTGACCATTACATTGATCTAGCTTAGTATCCAAAATAGCAGCTGGGACCATAGTAGTGGCATTGGATGTATCAGTCCATTCAGGAATCAAGGCAGCAATGGGTAATTGGCCAGAGAAAGGTTTAAGTTGAGAAACATGAAATACATTGTGAATTTTAGCATGGGTAGGAAGATGCAACTTATAGGCCACCTTCCCAATTTTCTCAATGACCTTGAAAGGACCATAGTACTTGGCAGAAAGCTTAGTGTTGCTTCTGTGCTTCACTGACTGTTGCCTGTAATTCTGCAACTTCAGCCAAACCCAGGCATTGATTTCAAAAGATCTCTCAGATCTATGCCTGTCAGCCAGGACTTTCATTCTGTTCTGAGCCTGTGACAGGTTGTACTTCAAAATATTCAGCATTTCTTCCCTTTTTTGCATGCTTCTGTCTACTACCTCCACCCTTGATTCACCAGGTAAGTAGGGTAAATGAAGAGGGGGTGGCTGGTTGTAAACAACCTCATAAGGAGTCATCTTCATAGGACCATGAAAATGAGTATTATACCACCACTCTGCCATAGGTAAGTATTTGCACCAATCCTTGGGCTTATCACTAGTAACACATCTCAAGTATGTCTCAAGACATCTATTCACCACCTCAGTTTGTCCATCAGTCTCAGGATGGTAGGCTGATGACAACAAGAATTCTGTACCATGTAATGAGAACAACCCCTTCCAAAACTGGCTTAGGAATATGGTATCCCTGTCACTAACAATACTCCTTGGCCACCCATGTAGTTTGAAGACCCCATCTAGGTAAACCTGAGCCACCTCTAATGCAGAATAAGGATGTTTGAGTGGCATGAAATGAGCATACTTGCTTAGCCTATCCACAACCACAAAAATAACATCCTTGCCCATTGACACTGGCAGTCAAGTGATGAAATCCATTGAAATGTCAGTCCAAACCAATTCAGGAATGGGGAGGGGTTGGAGTTTCCCAGGCTTTGCAGCAGTGTCATACTTGGAAGATTGACAAATCACACATTTCCTGACAAATTGACTAACATCTTTAGCCATTCCTTTCCAATAGAATATACTTTGCATTCTCTTCCAAGTTTGATCCCGTCCAGAATGACCTGCCTCTAGGGAAGCATGTTGCCAGTGCAGTATCTTTTTTCTGAGGTTCATATCAGGGCCAACCACAATTCTACCTTTCCTTCTCAAAAGACCATCTTGTAGACTGAATCCTTGATGAGCACTTGCACCATCATTCAAGGCCTGAAAGATATAGGCAATATTTTCATCAAGGACATAGCTAGCCTTGATCAAGGTAACCAAATCTGAATCTACCAGAGAAATAGTCATGAAAAGAATCTCAGAACCAGTGACTCTAGACAAGGCATCAGCAGCAGCATTGTCCTTCCCTGGTTTGAACTGAATCTCATAATCAAACCCCATGAGTTTGGATAACCAAAACTGCTGGAATGGAGTTGACACCTTTTGCTGTAAGAGCCATTTCAAACTTTTCTGATCTGTTTTCACTATAAAATGAGACCCAGTCAAGTATTGTTCCCATTTCTGTATAGCAAAGACCATGGCTAATAATTCCTTCTCATAAACAGACAGCTTCTGCCATTTAGGACCCAGTGACTTACTGATGAAAGCAAGAGGGTGACTGTCCTGCATCAAAACAGCCCCTATTCCTTGTTGAGAGGCATCTGTTTCAACCACAAAAGGCTTGGTGAAATCTGGGACAGCCAGAACTGGAGCTGAAATAAGGGCTTGTTTTAGCTGACTAAAGGCTGACTGTGCTTTCTCATTCCACTCAAAGGCCCCTTTCTTCAGAAGATCAGTTAAAGGTTTACTAATGGTAGCATACCCCTTGACAAACTTTCTATAATAGCCAGCTAGGCCCAGAAAACTTCTTAGCTCTTTCACAGTAACAGGCACAGGCCATGAGCTTACAGCATCAACTTTTGCTGGGTCAGTTTCCACCCCCTTCTCTGAAATGAAATGACCCAAATATTCAACTCTGTCAGTCACAAAAGAACACTTACTCAATTTAGCATATAAGGAATGTTCTTTCATGAGCTCAAAAACAGCAGTCAAATGTTGCCAATGATCCTCCAAACTCTTGCTGTATATCAAAATATCATCAAAGAAAACCAGCACAAACTTCCTGAGTACTGATTGAAAGATTGAGTTCATCCAACTTTGAAAAGAAGAGGGAGCATTGGTCAACCCAAAAGGCATGACTAAGAACTCATAATGCCCTGCATGAGTCTTGAAGGCTGTCTTGAATACATCATTAGGGTGAATCCTGAGTTGATGATAGCCTGCTCTCAAATCTATCTTGCTGAACACCACAGCCCCTGCTAGCTCATCAATGAGCTCTTCCAATATGGGAATAGGAAATTTATCCTTGATAGTTCTTCTGTTCAACTCTCTGTAATCAACACAAAGTCTCCATGTACCATCTTTTTTACCCACCAAGACCACAGGAGAGGCAAAGGGGCTAGAACTATTCTGAATAATGCCTCTTTCAAGCATTTCTTGCACCAACTGTTCAATCACATCTTTCTGCTTTAGGGGGTATCTGTATGGTCTTATGTTAACTGCTCTACTGCCTGGTTCTAGAGGAATCCTGTGATCAAACACCCCTCTACTTGGCGGAAGTTCTGTAGGCTCAGCAAAGACACTAGCATATTGCTTCTTCAATTGATGCAGCTCTCTGTGTTCCTTGCTGTCTGAAGAAAGCTGAAGTAGGCAAGATGGTGAAGTCTGTTCCCACTCCCCTACCTGTAATAGACATATTTGAGCAGCTCCTTGAACCAACTTAGTGGGGGGTTCCCTGTCAAGCACTTTCAATTTTTTGCTTGGCATTCCTTTGAGCTCAATCATATCCTGATTGATGCAGAATTTCATGGTTAATTGTTTGAAATTCCATGAGATTGATCCCAAAGTACTAAGCCACTGAACTCCCAATACCATATCACAGCTTCCCAAAGGGATGAGCATCACATCAGTCTTAAATTCATGATTTCCCAAGGTCCACACAAAATCTTTACAAATTGAATCACACAACAGGTGGTTACCATCAGCCACTGTCACAGACTGCCCTGTGATCTTTTCCACCTTACACCCTAATGCAACAGCCAGATGCTTATCCAGGAAATTGTGTGTACTCCCTGAGTCTATCAATGTCTGCAATGGTTTCCCTTTAACCATGGCCTGAACTCTCATAGTATGGAAGTTTTGACTTCCTGATAAAGCACTCAGAGAAATGTGAGGTTCAGAATCCATAACTGCATCAGATTCTTCCAAGCTTATAACAGCTAAGTCATGATCATCCAAACTGGGTATTTCGACTGTAAACAGCTGAGGTTCTTTGAATTGGCATTGATGGTTTTTATTGTAAGGTGCATCACAATAGTAGCATAGGCCTTTAGCTATCTTTGCAGCCCTTACATCAGCAGGGATGTATCTAGGTTTTTGAAATGGTTTTGAGCTTGAATTTGTGAGGGTTAATGGTTTTGTGTTTGGGTTGGGGGCTAAAGGTTTTGTGTTTGGGAGAGGTAGGAGAGGTGGTTTGGAGGTGTTGGAGGACGTCTGAGCTTGATAAGATGTTGTGTGAGTTGGTTTTGGGGTCACAGCCTTGTTAATGTTCAAGGATTCACTCTGTAACCTGGCATATTCTACAGCAGAAGTTATGGTCTGAGGTTTAAAGGCCCTAACAAATGGCCTAATTCCAGGTTTCAAGCCTCCAATGAAGCTTTCTAACAGATATTTCTCAGGCAACATGTAACCGTTTTGCAACATAATGGCTCTCAGATTTTCAAAATCATCAATATATGATTCAATACTACCAGATTGTTCTAGCTTGTTAAATTCCTCCACTACATTATTACCAATTTCATCCTTAAAACGTCCCATGACATCAATAACAAAATCCTGCCAATCCACAACAGTTCTACAAGCTAGGTAACTAGACACCCAAACTTCAGCTTTACCAGTCATGTTTAGTGAAGCTAGATCTACCTTCTGATCATCAGGAATCTTACATAGAGTAAAATATTTGCAACATTTTTTAACCCAAAGTCTAGCATTAGATCCATCAAATTTAGGAAAATCTAGTTTAGGATTATACCCCAATTTTGGATGAGTGCTTCGATCCTCAGTTCTGGGTACTGGCATGCTATCCTTCAATGACTGGATCATCCTTAAGACCTCATCAAACCTCTGAGCAGAATTTCGAGATTCCTCTGCAAGCTCCTGCTTCAATTCAGCTATTTGAGCTTCCATTTTAGTCACACTCCTTGTAACAGCAGGGGCCAGATTTGATCAAAAATCAGAGAAGAGCACAGCAGTAGCTCTGATACCAATGATAAGGAAATATTAATTTCCTTGATATTTTTTTGTGATTTTTGCAGAAACAGAAATTAGAATAGAGAAGAAGAAGAAGAAGATCAGAGGAAGAGAATAGAGAGAGAAAGAGATAGAGAGGAGAATTGTAATTTCATATTATGATTAAAACTGAATATTACAACTAGCTTATATAATTGAGCAAACAATTAATAGCCACACACTGATTCCCTTTCTAACAAACTATGCCAGCTCATCTAACAACTTTTCCCTTTCTAACAAACTATGCCAGCTCATCTAACAACTTGCCAGCTTAACAAATAAAACAAAAACTTGGCTAACAACTTTTCCCGCCAAAAATAACAGAATTAGAAGATTACTAATTTTCTGCTGTATCAGACTACTTGTGCAAAGAAACAGGCAACTTTGCAGATGGGGGAGAATGAGCGTTAGAATGTATATATATGACTAAATGAGCACTTTGAGAGGATTATAGACAAGCGTGAAAATATTAGAGGTTTTGCAACAAGTTAAATAGTTAATTGATAAAATCACATTGGAAGGTTCATACAACATACAGATTGCAAGTAACTAGCAATACGCCAACTCAAAACAAGATCAATTGTTTCTATATCCCAATGAAATTGAACAGCTTACTGTCCCCTGCTCCCCAATATTATAATCGTGCTGATAGGATATACACAAGTCCTACATACATATGTGGAGATCTCTTAAGAATCAAGGTGATAAGAAGAAATTTTAGCTAAAACTTTACTTACAGGTGTTCCCTTCACAATAGTGGTGATATGATGAGGTGTAAAGCCTTTATCATCCATGACAGGAGCAAGAAGTGATACTCCAAAATCAGCAACTTTGGCAGTAAGATTGGTGTCCAGAAGAATGTTGCTGGCCTATGAAATATCGGAGGGTTTGCTTCTGTGTGCAGGTAAAGGATTCCTTTAGCTGCATCTAAGGCAATCCGCAGCCTCATTACAAAGCTCAGGGTCCTCTTATATTTACCTGTTTGTTCCATAAGATATAATTTCAGCAAAGAATAATCCACAGAAAAGCAGAAACATTTCTAAACTGCAAACATAAGATCTAGAAATATCTTGGAAGATATATGTCAACTTCTTCACCATGCATACTTGGGGGAAAGGCCACAGGCAGGACTAAATTCATGATTCTATTATTAGGAGTGCAACATAATAAAGAATCTTTAAGCTCTAGCTGTTATTCATACCTGAAATCCATTCCCCTATAGTGCCGTTAGGCATAAACTCATAGACAAGCATCTGCAGTTTACCCCAAAAGGAAAAGTTAGGTGGTAAAGAGAGGATATCCAACAAGGTATATACACGAAGGACAATTGACCTAGTGAGCAAGTGGTGATGCTCATGGTAGATTCATAGCACCCTTTTTTTTTTTTTTTTTTTGGCATTCCAGTAGCATTTAAACACGGTTAGTCAGTTACAAAGAATCACTACAATGTTAGTTATGTCAAACTTTTGGGCAAGATGTCAGGAGTTGTTTCTTAAAAAAAGAAATTACTATTCCATACTTTATTGGTTGACATATAATTGAAAATTTCCATTGGAAAGTTCTACATCCTCTAAACAACTAAAGAATTAGGTACTTGCAAATTTCTAATGAAATAAACATCCATCCAACAAATTTTCTAGGATGAGTAACTTCATACATCCATCCAACAAAACAAAAGGTCATCCTGGTATGTATTCACCCTGTATTCTATGAAGAAACTAGGCATGAGAGAACTGAGAATTACCTGTTCACCGTCTTCACCAGATTGCGATGATGTAACCTTGATAAGGATTGTATTTCTGTCAGAAATTCACGTACAGCCACAACTGTACCATTGGCCAGAATGCCTCTATAAACCTTTCCATATCCTCCTTCCGGAAAAGTTCCATGTTGTATATACATGCCTAATATAGAGAAGCTCACTTTCATTGAAAGCACTGCTTTTATTGATATCTGGAAAGAGTTTCAAATACATCCGTAGACGAGGCCCTTCTTCCCATGCATATGAATCGATGGCGAGCTGATATAGGTCCATTTTGAAGGTATAGGTGATGTAAGACTTAAAAGCTAATATGTAGGAAGGAAAATAGGTAAAACTTGGACTCTTGAGTCTGTATCCTATTCTGATAGGAGCTGCACATATACATTTTGCGAGTTCAGGAACAGGCTCATAATGTTGGTCAGTAGGACAAGCTATGGAACAAACAATTGGAGTTGTTGGGTTCTCAGCTGTTCCATTTCCACCTGCTTCAGAATCACACAAGAGTTGTATGTTCTGTATGTTTGAATGGTTGCACACAGGATTTCCTCGGAGCCTGCAGAAAATGATAAGTTTAACTTTCAAGGGAAACATATATTCTCTGTAGACTCAAAATTAATATAGGAACGGACATTATTACATCATGACAAATGGACCCGAAACAATGTTCCACATAGTCCAGGATTAACATATAGTTCATTTATGATGACCTTCAAATTTCAAAGATTTAAAAACTTAACATTGAAATACAAGCTCAGTTATCCTGATGAGAGTTTTACACATAATTCAACTTTACAGAAAATTCAGGCAACGGCTTTAATTACAGAGTTAAAACTGAGCTAAAACCAGTAAGCTTGCTAGAAGTTAAATACAGTAAGTTTATAGTAGGCTGATCAGGCATAGTGTTGTCATACTTACAGAGACGGTTACAGAGGAAGAATGAATGCTCAGATCTTATTTTCTCAGTCAATTAGGATAAAAAAAGTACCGAAAGTGGCATAACCTATGTTACTTGGACTCTTCATTCTATCTCAAGTACTCATGTTGAATGTTGAACTCTTACGAAATGGACACATACCTGTGTGATATGTTATTTAAACACAAGCATAAGTGTCACACTGATCAGATATGCAAGAGTCAGACATGTAAAAAGAAAAAAAAATCTCAGACACGATGACTTAGTCCTACAATTCAGCCGGAGTGCAGGGAACGGCATTTATGATAAAATGTACCGATTTTGATGACTTCTGGCATGTATTATTTAAGTAATCAATGTAGACTGCTGCATTTTAGGCTGATTTAGTTCCTTGAAGCATAAAGTTTGTTCAGTTTACCTATTATGGATTTTATGGCGTAGTATTTCTGTTATGGATTAAAATACCCACGACAACTAAACGACACAAGGAAGCTCAAAAAACAGACTGACACGTGGACCGATAGGAGCACAGTAAATGGCAAATGGAGGCCTATTTAATCACGCCAAAGTATGAAAGTTCACAGATTAACTACATTTGTCGCGATCATGGAAAGCATTCCCTACTCCTTATAACCTATAGATTGGCCATTCTGTAGATCATTTTGGGCATCATATACAATCTACAAAATCTTACAATATTGGACACTTTTCACTCTAGGATTGTAATTCCCATTAGTTGAGCAATAAAAGCCGTTTTATTGTATTAATAATTTTCATAAATCATTCAACTGTTGTGTTGTAGCATTGTGTTTGAGCTCTCATTCTCCAGCTAATCATCATTACAACAATCCCTAGAATAATTTCCTTATGAATTTCTGGTCTTTGTATGATTGAAGTGTCGGGTAAGGATTCCATACCCTTGTCAAGTGTTCGACACGAGCGTCAAAGTAACATAACCTGTGCCCAATACTTGTAGTTGTGTCTAATACTTCTAGTAGGGGTCCAAATAATATTAGGCATAAAAGAGTATTAGATTATAGAATGTTACTGCACCTGAACTGACGTTATATGAATATTTTTGATTTTTTAATTAAGAATTCCCTGTTCAAATACCTCATGATATTCAACAAATGTATGTACTATCATTCATTGATACAAGTGTACATACCTTAAGGTCACATTTTGATTGTTGTCAAGTTGGCTGCCAAAAGAAAAAGAACAAAAAGAGAATGAAATTTTACTCAAAAAAGATAGTAACACAAGTACAACAGACAACAATTTAATGGAAGTTGTATACTAAATGAGTATATGCTTACAGGTGAACGAGTTTTGGTAATTGGGAAAATTCAGGAGGAAGCTGTCCACTAAATGAGTTATTGTTCAAAGTACACAATATGATCAATTTTTAAAAACAAATAGTAAATGCAAGATTGAACTAAGTGTTTTATATTGGTCATGTTGGCATAAGATTTGGGTATCATATTATTGTCATCTACTTGGGAGTCTATCCCAGGTTTACTAGGGAGCCAAGTTCATCAGGAAGAGAGCCTGAATTGAAGAGTATCTATTACACATGTTGTATCATGATTAATGATTGCATATGCCTAGTAAGTATGTATGAGGCGAGCAAGGCCTCAAATAAATATGAACACTTGCCTTCTGATCTGATTGAGTTTTGTACTAAGCATATTAATTAGTAGCCAATCTTGTTTACCACTCTCTGCTGACTGACAAATGCCATTATTATTATATTGTATCTCAAATTATTATCATGATGACATTATTGGGTGGCAATGTTATAGAAAACCTTGATGTTCAAAATCTGGACTACCATTCTACTTGCTAATAAGGATTCAGTTGATGAGGCAACAAAATTACTGTGTATTGTGAATAAACTAAATTACATACTTTGTATTATTTTCAATGTGATTCATTCTTAACCCATAAAATTTTAGTATTTTAACAAGCATATTATTTTTAATTATCATTTTTTAAATTTTAAGTTATCACCATCCGCTTCACTTCTGTTATTTATTTTATTATTATTTTTTTTAAACATAGCCGAAGTCCAAAAGTAAAAAAAGGAACAAAAGTAGAAGAAGAGCTTGGATAGGTGGGGTCCATAGACGTGGGTGGAAGAAAATTGAAGTAAGAATACAAGTATTTTCTATTTTTCTAAGCTGCTTATCTTTCTTCTTCAACCAAAGTCCCTTGTGTTCACTGTACTTCTAAACTACACTGACACACAACACACTATCAACTAACTACTCAAAATTTCTAAATTATCAATTATGCACACTTTTACTGCTCTTCCCCTTTCTTCTCGGTATTTATTTTATTTTATTCTAATTTTTATTTCCAATAATTTATTAAAATTAATTTGGTGGGATGATTTTAGTAACGGTTGGTTGTGGTGCAGGACTCCTTCTTATGGTCACTTCCATCAATCTGACCTGCTTTTCCCTCCTCTCAATACCACCTTTTCTTATGGCTTTTCTTCAGGTTTGCTTTTTTTTTTTTTTTTTTTTTTTTTTTTTAAAAAAAAAAAAAAAAAAAAAGCAAACCTGAAGAAAAGCCATAAGAAAAGGTGGTATTGAGAGGAGGAAAAGCAGGTCAGATTGATGGAAGTGACCATAAGAAGGAGTCCTGCACCACAACCAAACCGTTACTAAATCATCCACCAAATTAATTTAATAAATTATTGGAAATAAAAAATTAGAATAAAATAAAATAAATACGAGAAGAAAGGGGAAGAGCAGAAAAGTGTGCATAATTGATAATTTAGAAATTTTGAGTAGTTAGTTGATAGTGTGTTGTGTGTCAGTGTAGTTTAGAAGTACAGTGAACACAAGGGACTTGGTTGTGAAGAAGAAAGATAAGCAGCTTAGAAAAATAGAAAATACTTGTATTCTACTTCAATTTTCTTCACCCCACGTCTATGGACCACACTATCCAAGCTCTTCTTCTACTTTTGTTCCTTTTTTTACTTTTGGACTTCGGCTATGTTTAAAAAAAATAATAATAAAATAAATAACAGAAGTGAAGCGGATGGTGATAACTTTAAATTTAAAAATGATAATTAAAAATAATATGCTTGTTAAAATACTAAAATTTTATGGGTAAGAATGATCACATTGAAATAATACAAAGTATGTAATTTAGTTATTCACAATACCACAGTAATTTGTTGCCTCATCAACTGAATCCTTATTAGCAAGTAGAATGGTAGTCCAGATTTTGAACATCAAGGTTTTCTATAACAATGCCACCAATAATGTCATCATGATAATAATTTGAGATACATAAATAATAATGGCATTTGTCAGTCAGCAGAGAGTGGTAAACAAGATTGGCTACTAATTAATATGCTTAGTACAAAACTCAATCAGTCAGAAGGCAAGTGTTTCATATTTATTTGAGGCCTTGCTCGCCTCATACATACTTACTAGGCATATGCAATCATTAATCATGATACAACATGTGTAATAGATACTCTTCAATTCAGGCCTCGGAACTTGGCTCCCTAGTAAACCTGGGATACTCCCAAGTAGATGCAATAATATGATACCCAAATCTTATGCCAACATGACCAATATAAAACACTTAGTTCAATCTTGCATTACTATTTGTTTTAAAAATTGATCATATTGTGTACTTTGAACAATAACTATTTAGTGGACAGCTTCCTCCTGAATTTTCCCAATTACCAAAACTCGTTCACGTAAGCATATACTCTGTATACAACTTCCATTATTGTTGTCTGTTGACTTGTGTTACCTTTTT
>PYUH01004033.1:2327906-2398786 GCA_016808085.1 Suaeda aralocaspica | reverse complement strand
TTCGTTTTGTTTTTTTGGTGTTTAGTTAGGTATTTGTGTGTATTGTAGGTGTTTAATAACCTTCCCTAGTAGTATGCTCCATGTGTCTCTAATAATCACCCATTTACTCATGATGTTTTGAGTACTATCCTCAGCCATCACCTAGTGCTATACCTTGTTGCCTCATCTTGAAACAGTGGACAATAACATATGCTGTGTGATGACAAATTGGAGGATTAGGGTTTAGATGTTTGTGTTACTGTCATGTGCACTGGGGAATGAGTTTTGCATTGTATTGATTACATCATGAAGGGAATGCAATTTCCATAGTTTGTAGCGTCATTGATATATATTGTATTTGAACTAAGTTCAAAATTCCAATCTCTTTCTTGCAGGAGGAAGGCTTAAATTTGTCGCTCAGGCTGCTTTTGGGAAACTATCCGATCTGGGTATGTTGATACCTCTTTACCGTAGTATGTGGGATGCTGTGATGTTGTGAACTCCATTACTGGGCCTGCTGGCACTCTCCACTGTTTTTTATGAATGGACTACCGCACTTTCCCCTCTGTTTTCTCTGTTACCGATACAACTAAACCCTACGGCGATACCTTAGAGTGTTCGGGCCTGTTGGACTCCCGTCACCAGCGAGGTTATCTAGGAGATAGGACCCCCCCCCCATGCCGTGTGCGAAGGTGCTGGCTAGTTGATGCATGGTCTGGGGGTCTTTTGTGTGGAGGACGCGCAGTTGGGGACGAATTCTTTCCCCCTAAAGCAGGAGAAGGGGGGGGGGGGGGGGGTATGGGCACCCCAGAAAGGAAAGAACATACTCCCATACCTCTTTCCTTGCTCAGTTTCACCTCTGCTAGCTCATCCCCTCCAATGCTCCTTCATTATGTTTAATCTGTTTCTGTAATGTATTACTCCCAAATTCAAATACACCCTTACGGGAAACATTCCTCTGGATTCTTTTTTCTTTTTTTTCTTTTTTCATTTTTTTTTGTTATGCATTTCTTTAAACTTGTATTGTCGTTTGAGTCACTCCATCAGTTTCTAATTACTTGTTACATTTCCTTTTTGGGCGTCAAAGGTCCAAGATTTTGTCCAATTTTTACAACAACTTAATAGTATATGTAATAGTCATATGAGATATTTTGCTAGAATTGACACAATGTGAAGTTCATTCATTCATTCAATCAATCAATTAATCAATCAGAGCCTTAATCTCAAAATTGGGGTTGGCTACATGAACAATGTGAAGTTTATAAATATCTAATTATTATGATTTGATTGTACCGAGACAAAGGGAGTATGGTTTTTCTGGGTAGTTTTGAGGATGTTGTTTACATGCCTTGCTTGCCTTTTGACCTTCCTCATCTAGCATGCACCTCTCCTTCCTATAAGGAAAGAAAAAGCTCTCACCAAGATTTCCCCTTTCTCTTCCTATTTTTGATTATTGATAGTTATCCTTTGCTGTTGTCATTTGCTTTAGCAATTTATTTAGATGACAACATTCAATAATATGTTGTTCATGCAAAGTTTTCATTGATTTATTTATAAATCATTCAATCAACCAAACAAATCCTAGTCCCATAATTGGAGTCGGCTACATGAACCAAAATTGATCATTCCATGTGGTCGTCCACATAAATTATCCTACATCTATCTCTTGTGATTGAGAACCTTAAATCCAAAAGCTTCTTATCTTTTCCAACACCTTCCAACCAAGTCATTTTCGGTCTCCCCTAACCTCTTTAAGATCTTCTTAATCCCACTCCCACTCTTCGCACCGGTGCTCCCTGAGGTCTCCACTCTCCATCTCACATGTCCTAATTAACACAGGCGGATCTCCCTTGATTTGCTTGCAATGTCTGTGACACCAAATTTTCTGCGGACGACTTCATTTCTGGTTCTATCCCTTAAAAAGTTCCCGCACATGCATCTCAACATCTGCATTTCCGTAGCCCTTACCTTCTGTATGTGCTCCTTCTTATAAGCCCAACATTCCGTAACACTTAACGTGCCTCGAATTTTAGCTTTTATCCTTGAGGAGAAGAACAAGCTGCTTAATTTATCCTATCCACTATGTTGGTATGCTCTACCATAATCTTGAATGTCTCGATTCAATCCCACTCAAATTGATCTAATCAAACAAAACCCCTTGGAAATTTAGTCAAAGATTGATATTTAGTGTAAGTATATTAATCATGTTCAATTAGATTCTAAAAAGAACCTGACATGCTTTATGCTGCAGAATGATAAAGAACAATACAACACAAGTCATTGAACCATCTGCCCCTATTGAACAGGAGGAAGAAGAACCTTTGCCTGAAGAATTTGTTCTTGTTGAGAAGTCCCAATCAGATGGTACTATTGAACAAATAATGTTTTCTTCGGGTGGTGATGTTGATTTGTATGATCTACAAGCATTATGCGATAAGGTGATTTTGGAACTTTTCTTAAATTATGGAGAGAAATGGATATTCACGAACAAGTCATTGAATTGTCAGGGAGTGGGTGTGCTTTGTCTGGTTATCTTAACATCTATCTATCTATTTAGTCAATTCACTTCTTGACTTCCCGCTTGCTATGACAGGTAGGCTGGCCTCGGAGACCACTCTCAAAACTTGCGTTAGCTTTGAAAAATAGTTATATGGTTGCTACGTTGCATTCAGTACGGAAATCTTCTGAAACAGGTAATTTGTTAATATATCTCAAATTTTCAACTATCAAATCCCGCCTCAAGTAGTATATTTAGTAGGTGGTGGTCGCTATTTTCTCTAACAATGCCTTTACTTTATCCCGCTTCTCTTAAAAAGTCTATGATCGACATATTTGTGTACTGTGACAAGTTATTTGACAGAAGGTGATGATGGCAAGACGCTTATTGGCATGGCTCGCGCCACATCTGATCACGCATTCAATGCTACAATTTGGGATGTTCTTGTCGATCCATCTTATCAGGTACCTTTGACTTTGGTGATTAGTAAAGAATCTTGATATGATTAATTGTAAATTTGTATCCTTTTGCATTGGACTACTATGGCATGGTTGAGTTGGAAGGGTATCCATTCTCAGATTAATGTGCTAGAATTGTGCTTACTTGATTATAAGCAACCTCTTACAAAATGCCTTATCATTGCTTCCAAAGCTTTCTACTATATTGTCATGGTTAACTTTTGTGATAGCAAACATTCAACTTCGATTGTTCTTTTGTCTAATAATCTAATTTATATGGCTTTCACGGTTTAACAGAAGGAGAGTGAAGGATTTTTTCTCGGGATTCAACTATAAACTTAGAAAAAACTTCACTTCCGTCTTTGAAGTTGCAGCTTTCTAAATCTCATCTTCTCTATATCATATAATCATATCGTAGCCTTGTAGCCAAACTTGTAATTTAGCAGAAGGAAGAATCAATGACAGTTTGCTAGTATTTTGTGACTTGCATTGCCAAAAAAATGAAGAAGTAAAGCTATCAAATTAGTAGTAAAGTATATACCTTCATTCTCATTTTCAAATCAGGTCCTTCATGAAGCGTTCGGAGTCTAAATCTGGTACAGGGTGCATATATGCAATTTTCTCTGAAATTCAGCTTAACTGCAAGTTAATGTTCTATTATTGTGCATTTTTAGGATTGTGTAGGCTTGTACATACATAATATGTTTATTCCAAAGATTCGAGTGTTCTTCTCAGAATTTTTTGGCAAACCCTTAATGATGTATGATGGACGAACTCTTATAAATAAATAACTATATGTTCTGTGTCTGCATTCTGTTGCAGGGTCAGGGGCTAGGAAAGGCTCTTGTGGAAAAGATGATAAGGGCTCTATTGCAAAAGGATATCGGCAACATTTCTCTATTTGCGGATAGTAAAGGTAAGGCTTTTGTTTCATGAATGCTGCCTGGCATTATGATACATTTACTATTTGCGACTCAAGATGCCTATTAAAGTTCTGTAAAAGACATGACATGGACTCATGGATATGTTATACTCTTTAATTATCGCATGAAACAAGTTGATATGTTGTTCTTCCTGGTAAATTTAAGTCTGAATTAACATTTTGGCGTGGTCAGCTGATGAGTTTTTCAAAATTGCTGTGTTACTGTCCATTGCAGTGGTTGATTTCTACCAAAATTTAGGCTTCGAACCAGATCCAGAAGGGATTAAGGGAATGTTCTGGCACCCCAAGTAGTAGTTCCATAAAAAATAAAGTGGCACGCAAGGTTCCACAATCTACATGTTGAACGACGAGCAGTGATAGTTAAGCTATGTAAACTAAGTTGCGGGGTAGTGATCAATGTGTATATTCATGTTATCTTCTGATCGTTTTAGTTGAAACTCAGATTTTGTGTGCTGTGTACTAGAATTTGAATGTGTATACTAATAAAAAAAAAAAGTAAATTTTTTTATATACAATATAACACAAAACAGTGTATTCATTTACTGCTTTGTATATCACACTGATTTAGTTCTTATATTCAACATTCCATCGAAACATGTACTACTTTAACAATGCATATAATACATCTATCTATGATAAGACTTAAGCACATACAATACTAGCTTAAACGACGAGGGAATTGTGACTCTTGATTTGTGAATCAAGCACTGTAACCGTGGAATGAAGGATGCCATTGGCCTGAGTTATGACCACTGCATGCAGCAACACAAGCTTCTTCCATTGCAGATTGCGGAATACTTTCATTGCATATGTTAGCAAAAGCTCGCATATGTTTCATGCCATATTGTGTTAGGGACCCACATTGGTCCTCGAATATCCGAACCTGAAGATAAAAAAGATCAGAGTGATGGTCTAGATCAAGAGCAAAATTAACAACCTATCCTTTAATCGTATCAGCTAAAAGATTAAACATTCTTTACCATTGATTTTAAGCAATCCCAATCATCAACAAGTGGAGTTCCTGGCCTTGGTTTTGCCCCTAGAACTGCAGGGCCGTTCTTATGTCCAAATAGAAGTCTTCCAATCAGTTCAATGCTGCTATCGAGATGAATTCTGTACTTGGTTGTCTCTGTTATCTCTTTAAGGATTTTATGCTTCTCCTCTGGTTCATCTCTTGATCTTTCATACTGCAAGAGAGAATATAAATTTAAGCCATTTCATGAAATGTATGCATGTTTTGGTCCAACGTGAGACATCAACGGTCCATATTATAGTCGATTATGGTCCATACTCAAAAGTCTGACACTTACTTAACATGAAGATAAAATATGGACAATGTCATTGAATTTGGAAGTGTGGAAATTTTCACATACCTTTTTCCACAGGAAAAGAATGTCTGCATCTCGCTGATTAACAACATCGAGTTTAATATCAAGAGCCAACCTGTTAGCAGGAAGGTTGGTAGTTGTTGGATTGAAACCTTGATAAAGATAGACTTTTTCTGGTTTGATGCTTTTGGTTCCATATTCCATTACATGAGATCCTGAAGTATAGGTATTAAAATTTGAAGTTCTTGCCTTCACCTGCCAAGTCAAAGATAAATCTTTTCACATATCAGCACGAACCAATTCATTTTCTTATGATAAACCTATGATCTATCTTTCGTCTATCAGTGCGTCGCTTAGGTTTACCTTCTTATACTGTTGATCAATTGTTTCTTTCTTCAAATTGTGTGTCTCACTGCAGACAAAAAGAAACGATTAAGTCTCAATTTACTCTATGGCATATTAACATTCAACTCAAAGGTTGCCAGATTTTTGGTTAGGTAATGAGTTTAATTAATGCCTACAAAATGTTGATTTGGCAATTAAACTTAAGGTTTTTCATACAAAAAGATTGATATTCTTGTATAGTTTTATAAACCAATAAAACATTAGCTCAAAAAAGATGTATATGTACATGCAATTACCTGTCTTCCATCCATGCAATACTGTATAAATCACCTAAGCATGTCATAAACTCCGGTGGTGGTGCAGGTTCCATACCAGGACAATAAGTTCCCCAACTGCTCTCTTCAGCATTTGATGCCGTTGTAACATATATGTTCAGATCTTCTGGCATCAAGCCCTCAAAGACACTACCACTTTCACAAGCTTCAACATATATTACCTGAGTGCATAAATTGATCAGATTTTTGTCAGTTGAAACTACATCTTATTTGAGATTCCTGACTGTATTCAGCATCCACTTAGGCACTTACCATTTCCTTGTAGCTGTTTGACGCGTGTTTCTTCTTCAAAACCTCAACAAAGTCCTTAGCATACAGGAATGGCATATTAGGCATACCTGCAAGCAATAAATTAATTAGATTTAAAACGAGCAATTCAAATGCATTGCTGCAAGACTACATTATTTAACTACATAATCTCACTTGTAAATACACAGAAAATATATCGGGAACCTACCGAGCACTCCAGGACCTCCATGATCCGAGTAGTATATAAAGATCCTGTCATTAGGTTTGCTATCAATGACCTTTCCACTGCCACCTTTCACAGCACTCTTGTCCCCAAGAAGCACTGCAAACAAGTTTTCTGCAGTGACATGCTCCCCAGTATAGTCCTGTAATAGATAACAGTCACGCCTTAAGCATTAAGAAGGTCAGTAATGAGATGAACAAGTCCACAAACTAGGCATACTAATGTAGTTGACTTCTCTCCGCATTAATATTCTGATGTGCCAGACTACAAAATGTAACAACGGGATGACTAATCGTCGTTTTTATAGCTCACTTGATCACTTCATCCGTGAGCTAACCATTGCATCCACAGACTTCAGTAAGTTGAATGGATCCAGATACAATTGATTTATTGCCAAAATTGGTTGGTCTATGAGTTTAATGTAGTGGTATAAAAAAAACAAGGAATCAAAATTGTAAAAAGTGGTGGTCCATATAAGATCTCAGCTTTCTGAGTATATTGGGCTAAGGAGACGCCAGCTCGTTATCCTTCCACTGACAAGAGCGGGAGGTTATCGTTGCTCTGTGAAACCAGCCTCACGCATACCCCCCCACTTTAGGGCTCATGAAGTCTAAGCCTTCGCCTAGACCACATGAGCCAACTCCCAACTTGGATAGGGCGAGCTAGCATTTTGTCAACCACTGACCCAACTCAAATAGCCAGGACCATGTCCTACCACAATAACACTCCCACTTGGGTTACAAGCTCACGTTACCAAGCTCAGTGATAAGTTATGGTATTAAGGAATATATTAACTAATAAATGATGTGTTAATGTTTCGATGTGGGACTAAACATCCTATTGTGAATATTTCAACAATTCCTTTAATTCCTTGTCTCTTCTTATTGTTGAATAATAATGTAGAATTGGCAGCTTGGTGGTTGACAATCAGGCCAAGTGGCGGGCCGAGTGCCGCTATGCAACGAACCTTACAAGTCCTATTTAATTGCTAAAAAGAGTGGAGGAAACTCATTGCCTTGGTAAATGAAAACAAACACATCAATTCATTTCTGTTAAGTTTAGTTGCTAGAGATGAAATGCAACTGCAAGTTACAAGGGCCTAGCATCAAGAACAAACTACCGATGTACAAAGTAGAATGGAATTAATATTCCTTATCTAAAGATTTGAGGCACAGAGTTGATACTAAGCAATGGTGAATTGATAACATAATTAAATAAGCTAAGAAGCATTTATGTAGCACGAGCACTTCACTTGATATTAATATATATTACGAGTATTTTATAAGTTTTATATATGCCGGTTTTTATCCGGGGTCTATAGCCATGTTTACCTCGTCCCCAATTCTACACAACCTAGGCACCTAGCCCAAAATTAAAGGAAGCGAAAGAAAAAATTCATAAAAAAAAGGATGTACCTTGGGGACACCTTCATAGACATTTTCACCATTTGGGTGATTGATAATGACACCTTTCCTAGGATTAAGGATATTATCCGCAATATCATCATACATAAACACCACTATGTTTTCATCCTTCAATCCTCCTTTCTTTAATATCTGATAAGAGTGGCAAACATCTGCCTGAAATATATAGTTGAAACACCAAAATTAAAAAACAATAATAACAAATTCGCTTATCAAAACCTTTAGCTAATTATAGACAACTAAACAAATCAATTAGTTAAATCAATAACATAATTAACTAATCGTAAACAACTAACTCTCAAACAAAATCATATTTTTTTATTTTTAATGAAACTGAAAACAAAAACCGATACCAAAACAACATTAGGAAACCAAAACCCGAACTTGTTAATATTACATAACATCAAAAGAAGAAAGCAAAAGTATATTTACTTGATGCCTGTAATTCCCAAAGCCTTGAGAACCGGCAACAAGAAGAGCCCAAGTAGTAACATTACCACCATCACCGGCACCTGCCGGTTTCACTACTCTTCCCTTCTCACTAGGTAACCGGATACTCTCTTCTCTCATTCTCACTCCTTCACAAACACATAAAATTTGAAAACAAACAGAAAAAAAGATCAAAACAACCATCGAAGAAAAAATTAAACTCGCCATTAGAAGACCTTCAATCAAACTAAAAAAAAAACCCTAATTTTTTAAATTTTTTGATTTTTGAAGATGAAAATTGAAGAAATGAGTTGAATTTGAGTTGTATTTGAAGGGAAGAAATACAAGAGAGAGAAGTTTCAAACAAATGACATGCAAATTCAGAGATTGACACGTGAAAGAGGTGAATGAAGGATTGCTTTGAATTGCGTGCACATTTTAGTGTTTCTTTCTTTTAAATCTTAAATTATTATTTTTCCCCAAAATTTCACGCTTTTGGACTCTTTTTTCTGTAATTTTTTTTTTAATTTTCACTGTTTTGATTATTTTAACCCTAATTTTATGTTTTAATTGTGATTTGTTGTTAATATTTGTTTTCTTCTTCCATAATTCGATGTTTTTGTTGAATTTTACTTTAATTTCGCGTCTTTAGTTTTTGATCTTGTAATCAACTAATCACAATATTCGTTGATTTTGAATTTCTTTAAATTTACTTTGATTTCGAAATTAACGAAATTTGTTTTGTACTTCTTCAATTTTTGATTTTGCAATATAATTCCAGAATTCGTTGATCTTGAATTTCTTCAAATTTACTTTAATTTTGATTTTAACGGAATTTTATCTTCTAAATCTTCAGTTGTTGATTCTGCATTATAATCGCAGAATTCTTTGATTTTGAATTCTTCAAATTAACATAAATTTCGTTATTTTGAGGAATTTTGTCTGCTCGATTTTCAGTTTTTGCTTCTGCACTATAATCTCAGTATTCTTTGATCTTCAATTACTAGTGGTTATGGAATCTCATCCTCAATTCAAGGTATAATCACACTTTTTGTATTTTTTTTTTTTTGAATTTTACATATTATTGTATTTTTGTTTATTTAGTAAATTTATGATTTGTTACATTTTCCTTTATAATAGTTGCTAAGTATGACTATTCTTGGTAATTCGCAACGATGGAACTTGTGATCTTAGGTGCTTGACAATGAGGTAAGAGCGCGAAATGATCATGGCGAATTGGAAGGAATTGTGAATGATGTGAATACTTTGGCAAGTCTTGTTGATAAGGTTAGAATTTAGAACAATTTATGATTCAACTTGTACTGAAATCGCTTTGTTATTATCTTGTTATCATTCGTTTGCACGATTCCATGAATTATATTCTACCACATTGTATTGTATTCTGTAAACCTTACCAGTTATGAACTACTCGGAAGCGAGACAGGTTGGCTTAATGTGGTTAATCTTTGACTTGGACATGTACCTGCAGTTAGAGCCACACGTTCAGCAGGTTGAGCGATTTTACTCAAACAATCGGAAAAAGCAACTTAAAAAATCTAAAAGCAATTTGTTGAGGGATAAAGATAGAGGGAGACGTGTTGCGAGCTGCCATTATCAGCAGGATGGAAAATCTGCTGCAGAGAGAATGCAAGACCTTATGAGACAGTTTGGCGTAATGATGAATAAGGTACCTTGCTTGATGTCTTGCATAATGCTAATAATCCAAGCATAGTGTTTGCTCTTTTGCTTCCATTTGATGAAGTTCAGGCATCTTTGTTTAATTCTCAGTGGTGCTTCATGTTTAGGCCGTCTTACTTGTGTTGCATGTAAACCTGTTAAAGATGTCAAGTGTATTACTCTTACGTATCTTAGCCTTAAACTTGCAGTGATAGCCATTGCTGTCTGCTACATATTATCGATTTCAATCCATTTGATCAATTATTTTTCCTGCAGAGGTGTTTATTGTAGTTTGGACTCTTTTGACCCTTAAAAAATGCCCTGTTTTCACTTGAAGGAAATTGGTCTAATGGTCTCTGGTGATGTTTCACATGTACATGTTTTAGAACTTTACAAGTAATTCTCTGCCTCAGTGCTTCATGGATCCTTTGGTTTACTTTCCAGATTACTCAGGCTTTAGATCCTCAAGATGTGGATGATCTACGTTTACACGATTCTTCTCAGGTACTTTGGGAAACTTACTTTGATAGTAGCCAAAAATTGTATTTCCTACACGATTCTTGCTGTGATGCTTGCTGTAGATATTCAGCAATAGTGTGAATCATTTGAAGGGAAGGCATCAACTTATAAGTTGGTCTACCTTTGTTATTTGTGCTTTCAGTCTGCTACTGGAAAACCCAGAGACTTCAACTCTATAAGAGAACGAATGGAAGCCAAGGATGGTAGTGGCTACAAGCATGTTCGAGATATATATCATGATGTGAGGTCGATTTTAAATGATTCGATAAAATATAATGATGTAAGGAGTACTGCTCATGTGACGGCCAAAACTCTGATGGATAAGTTTGCCCAGAAGTGGATTCTTCTTTATCCGCAAATCGTGCAGGAGGTAAATTTTAGCTTACTAGATGTTCTGATTAGTTATTTGACTTATTTCGAGGATCTGTTGCTTTCCTTATTGATTGTTGGTAACTTGGTAGACGTCTCTGCCTTTGCTTGTACAGGATGAGAGAATAGAAGAAGAGGAAGGTGTCAAGCAGGATTATCATGCTAAGCTGGCAGAGAGCCTAATTGTTGATGTGTGAAATCTTATCTAGTTGTCTCTCTTACAAGCATATTTGTGTTAGTTATATACAAAATTTGATGTTAAGTCTGCTGCATCTTTCTTTTTCACCTTTTTGTTCTGTGCAGCTTAACAAGGCTGACATGTGTCTAAATAAACTGAGAGAAATGGTGCTCCAAAGACGCAGGTCTGTTAATTATATATGAAATCATAGAATGGCTATGGATTACAAGTATTGATTTATTTTAGTAATTGGAATATCAGGAAAATGTCAGTGCAAGAGAAAATAGAACTTGGAAGAGCTCTAACAAATCTCTCTGCGAAAGATTTAATGAGAGCTTTGGAGATTGTTGCTGAGGAAAATCCGACATTCCAGGCAACTGGAGAAGAGTTGGACCTGGACATTAATGCTCAGGTAATTCATGTTGCAAATTCATGGCAGAGGTGTAGTCTCTTCCAACAGATGTCTCTGTGTATTTGATGGTAACATGTGTCTTCAATTTTGTAGAGTGAATCCACCTTATGGAGATTGCATTACTTTATTGCTGGGGTGTTTAAAGCTAAAGCTCAAGGCAACCAAACTAGGATTGGTGGTGACAGGAATATTGTGAAAAAGGCTAATACTCCAGCAAACCCTTCCAGACCTAAAAAGCCCAACTTGAAGCGTAATAAAGAGACTTTAGGCAACTCTGGTAAACCTCCGTTGAAAAAGAGCAAAAAGGTCGGTCCAACTGTGTAAATAGTATTTTAGCTGCCAAGTACGAGTAGCCTGTATATTCTCATGAGACAAGGTTCCACTGAAAGGCATGCGTTACACTCCCTTCCCCGCCTTATGATTGACAGTAAAAGTCTGGGTAGATCATGTCACTTTTGAATAGAGTCTGTATAGATCAATGGTGTAGATATCAAAATTTTGGATATGACTTTGAGTGTTAATAATTTCATTTGTTGGCTTTGGCAATGTCAATATAGTTATGTACTTGCCTAGTAAAGCTAGTAACAATATATTAGACTATGAGTAGGAAATTTTTGTGACATGACTTACCATATATGTGAAATTGTGAATCAGAGAACTTCCTATTCATAGTAAATCATGAATATTCTGTTACTTTGTAAATGACATTATAAGTATAATAGAGATGCATGGGGCAAGATGAGACAAACCGAGTCAGGCTCAACTTGGACCGAGTCCCATACTGAGTTGACAGAAGTAGCATGTTTGTGGGTCATGTACCCTTTTGAACAAATAACACAATAAGCTGGGATATTTTAAAAAGGCAGGGGCCTGAGGCACGACAGTACAACCGACAAGTGGGTTAAGCCATGTATGGCCCCCCTTTTGAAAACCCGTATTAGCCCAATATGGCACGACACGAAATATCCTTAGTGTGTTTTAGACGCTGTCTGTTGGGACCGTTCTAGCATGAGTTCCGCGCGCTGGCCACCGCGTGTACCCTGTTTTTGCTTTGAGTTGTACACACAGCTTGGTTGTACGGAGCATCAAAAGCACACAAAAAAAGTTGGCTTTCAGAAATGGCGGCTTCTATAGGTACACATCAACACATGCATGGAGTGGAGTGGAGTTCCATTCCCAACTGGGCAGTTAGCTTTTGGGTCCCTTCTTTATTATTAAAAACTCAAAAGATGAAATAAAGAAATATCAAAGGAAAGAGACTGTCAAATGTCAATGCACAAGAGTTGACTAGAGTACGGAGTATAAACAAATCCTTAAATGTTAATACATCCTATCTACTTTGTCTTCCTCCATAACGTGGACTCATTCTTAACATGGATACTTANACTGGAAAACCCAGAGACTTCAACTCTATAAGAGAACGAATGGAAGCCAAGGATGGTAGTGGCTACAAGCATGTTCGAGATATATATCATGATGTGAGGTCGATTTTAAATGATTCGATAAAATATAATGATGTAAGGAGTACTGCTCATGTGACGGCCAAAACTCTGATGGATAAGTTTGCCCAGAAGTGGATTCTTCTTTATCCGCAAATCGTGCAGGAGGTAAATTTTAGCTTACTAGATGTTCTGATTAGTTATTTGACTTATTTCGAGGATCTGTTGCTTTCCTTATTGATTGTTGGTAACTTGGTAGACGTCTCTGCCTTTGCTTGTACAGGATGAGAGAATAGAAGAAGAGGAAGGTGTCAAGCAGGATTATCATGCTAAGCTGGCAGAGAGCCTAATTGTTGATGTGTGAAATCTTATCTAGTTGTCTCTCTTACAAGCATATTTGTGTTAGTTATATACAAAATTTGATGTTAAGTCTGCTGCATCTTTCTTTTTCACCTTTTTGTTCTGTGCAGCTTAACAAGGCTGACATGTGTCTAAATAAACTGAGAGAAATGGTGCTCCAAAGACGCAGGTCTGTTAATTATATATGAAATCATAGAATGGCTATGGATTACAAGTATTGATTTATTTTAGTAATTGGAATATCAGGAAAATGTCAGTGCAAGAGAAAATAGAACTTGGAAGAGCTCTAACAAATCTCTCTGCGAAAGATTTAATGAGAGCTTTGGAGATTGTTGCTGAGGAAAATCCGACATTCCAGGCAACTGGAGAAGAGTTGGACCTGGACATTAATGCTCAGGTAATTCATGTTGCAAATTCATGGCAGAGGTGTAGTCTCTTCCAACAGATGTCTCTGTGTATTTGATGGTAACATGTGTCTTCAATTTTGTAGAGTGAATCCACCTTATGGAGATTGCATTACTTTATTGCTGGGGTGTTTAAAGCTAAAGCTCAAGGCAACCAAACTAGGATTGGTGGTGACAGGAATATTGTGAAAAAGGCTAATACTCCAGCAAACCCTTCCAGACCTAAAAAGCCCAACTTGAAGCGTAATAAAGAGACTTTAGGCAACTCTGGTAAACCTCCGTTGAAAAAGAGCAAAAAGGTCGGTCCAACTGTGTAAATAGTATTTTAGCTGCCAAGTACGAGTAGCCTGTATATTCTCATGAGACAAGGTTCCACTGAAAGGCATGCGTTACACTCCCTTCCCCGCCTTATGATTGACAGTAAAAGTCTGGGTAGATCATGTCACTTTTGAATAGAGTCTGTATAGATCAATGGTGTAGATATCAAAATTTTGGATATGACTTTGAGTGTTAATAATTTCATTTGTTGGCTTTGGCAATGTCAATATAGTTATGTACTTGCCTAGTAAAGCTAGTAACAATATATTAGACTATGAGTAGGAAATTTTTGTGACATGACTTACCATATATGTGAAATTGTGAATCAGAGAACTTCCTATTCATAGTAAATCATGAATATTCTGTTACTTTGTAAATGACATTATAAGTATAATAGAGATGCATGGGGCAAGATGAGACAAACCGAGTCAGGCTCAACTTGGACCGAGTCCCATACTGAGTTGACAGAAGTAGCATGTTTGTGGGTCATGTACCCTTTTGAACAAATAACACAATAAGCTGGGATATTTTAAAAAGGCAGGGGCCTGAGGCACGACAGTACAACCGACAAGTGGGTTAAGCCATGTATGGCCCCCCTTTTGAAAACCCGTATTAGCCCAATATGGCACGACACGAAATATCCTTAGTGTGTTTTAGACGCTGTCTGTTGGGACCGTTCTAGCATGAGTTCCGCGCGCTGGCCACCGCGTGTACCCTGTTTTTGCTTTGAGTTGTACACACAGCTTGGTTGTACGGAGCATCAAAAGCACACAAAAAAAGTTGGCTTTCAGAAATGGCGGCTTCTATAGGTACACATCAACACATGCATGGAGTGGAGTGGAGTTCCATTCCCAACTGGGCAGTTAGCTTTTGGGTCCCTTCTTTATTATTAAAAACTCAAAAGATGAAATAAAGAAATATCAAAGGAAAGAGACTGTCAAATGTCAATGCACAAGAGTTGACTAGAGTACGGAGTATAAACAAATCCTTAAATGTTAATACATCCTATCTACTTTGTCTTCCTCCATAACGTGGACTCATTCTTAACATGGATACTTAATTAATGGATTCTTTTTATATTATGTGTAGTATATACTCATATATATATATATATATATATATATATATATTAGTTTAATTATGATATTAATAATGTTGGTATCAAACTTCAACCTCTTGTTCTCATCTATGAACCTGGATTAATCTTAGTTAATTAATCAATAACCATATTTAATCTTGTATTAATACTCCCAACTTGCTACGCTACTTTGCTTAATCTCCTTTTTGATTTTTTCTCACCTAACCTCACCTTTCTTATTAAAGAAATGATGATGGTGACGACGACAAATGATTTTTCCTTTTTAATGTCGATACTTTGATATTTGTAAATAATATATACGTATGGAAAGATATACTTATGATACTTGGTATTGTGCTGTATTTGTATGAGAATAGACACTTGATATTATAATATATATTTGTTGACGGTGTGAACTTAAGCTATATTTGATCATTGTCAGCTGTGTTTGTGTTGTAATAGGCTAATCTTGTGATTAGTCTGTGATTGAGCTGATAACCGAGGTTTGCTGGTATTACTGATCGCGCTTCCTAGGGGATGTTGGGGATGAGATTTGAGAATACCGTGTTGAGTTTCTGCGTCTGCAGCTTCTTTCTTCATGCTTGTGCTCAATCAACTCACCCTGATGAAGGTAATGTTATGTATTCATCTTCTTTTTTTTTTTTTTGTTTCCTTACTATCATGCCAAGATTGAAGGTCGTGTCTTCGTGTGGTGGTCAAGTGATTACTTGCTATCCGCTAGATGATGGGTTTGAGCCCCGGAGATAACCTCTTTATGTAAATATGTGTAAGGTTGGGTATATATGGACCTTTCCCATGCTCTCTTATAGCGTGAGTCTTGTGCACTCGGTACGACCTTTATATCATGCCACTGTCTTCAGCTCGTCACTGTTAGAAGAAAGGAATGAAGTTAGTGATTATATAAGGAATGAAGTTGGTGATTATATAAGATTTTTAAGTTTTGCCTTTGGGGAATGAGATTGAGCCACCACTACTTTTCCTTACAATTAAGGGAGTATAGATGTAATAATGTGTACCATGAGATTTAAAAGTTAAAATAATTACTAGAATTATTTAATTCCCTACCATACTGTATCTTCTATCTGAAATTTGATCATCATTTACTCTGGTTTGGCCTTTGTATTTTGACTTAATCCGATGCCCTTGGAGCATCTGTCACAGCTGTTTGTCTGTGTCACGCATTGCAATTGAAGCTCTAAGGAACAACCTGTTTTTCCTTTTTGATTTACTTAATTTCCTGCCTTACTGATTATGAGACTCATCATAATGTGCTGCTGTAATGCAGTTGTGGCATTGAAAGCTGTGAGGAAAAGTCTGGTTGATCCTATGAAACACCTGGACAACTGGGGTAAGGGAGATCCATGTGCTTCTCAATGGAATGGTGTATTATGCTTTGATGAAGTTGACGAGGATGGATTTCTCCATGTCCGAGAAATGTAATTGTCCTTTCTTCGATCTTCTCACTTCGCTCACTTCCATTTTATAAATAAACCTCATTTGTTTTACTACTTTCAGATTTAATGTTAATGTTTGCTTTGATGATTAGTTTTATTTTGCTCATTGTTATTTGAAAAATTGTGTACTTCTTAATATCAAGTTTTCTCTATCAATGCAGTCAACTGCTTACCATGAATCTCTCCGGAATTTTGGCACCTGAAGTTGGCAAACTATCTCATCTTAACATACTGTGAGTGCTGACTGATGTATAACTTATAGTAAGTCCTGCAATTAATTACTTCTACTTTTGATGACATTTTTTGTGGGTTTCTTGAAGAGATTTCATGTGGAATCAATTAAATGGAAGCATTCCAAAGGAGATAGGAAATCTGTCGAATTTGACACTACTGTAAGTTCAAGCCTTGATTTTAGTTCTGGATTTTCATTACTTTTAATCTCAATAATTATGCTTATTGCCATTTTAAAAGATAAAATTATGAGGATTTAACAAAACATAACTTATTAGTCTTCTTTTCCTAGCTTTTACTACTTTTCGCTACTGTTTTTGGATTCTGAAACCAATGCAGCATCATTGTATCAACCTGGCTATGTGTAACAGTTTTAAGTTTTTTTTGGATCCTTATATTCCTCATATACTGTGACACTTCTTGTGCAACATAAAAGAGTTTAAAGCCAAATATATTTCTGAGTTATTTGCATTCGATTCTCAAAGAAATAACTGAATGATTCCTTCATTTTTCAGCAAGAAGGGTATAGGGAAATTTAATATTGCTTTCTAAAGAGCACGTTGATTGACATTATCTGTTCTTCCTGGTGAATTTCATGCATATATGATATGATGCAGCTTGTGTCCAATAGATATTATTTTCCATAACAGTTTACAAACTCTGTGATGCAGGCTTTTGAATGGAAACCAATTTTCAGGACCTCTTCCTGATGAACTTGGTAATCTAGTAAAGCTCGACAGACTCCAAGTAGACGAGAATAATCTATCTGGTGGAGTACCCAAGTCTTTGGCCAACATGACCAATGTTAAGCATTTGTGAGTGGATCTTTGAGCTCTACATTCAGATTCGTATCTAACTTTAAACAACCACTCTTATAATCTTTTGATCTCCTGTATTTGCAGTCATTTGAACAATAATTCATTTAGCGGACAGCTTCCTCCTGAATTTTCCCAATTACCAAAACTTGTGCACTTGTGAGTACACATATCCGATGCTTGTGGATTATTTTTGAGTATCTCTATGTTAAAAAAGATCACAAAACTGATAAAGCTTTGTCTATTCTGCAGGCTGTTGGATAACAATAATCTGTCTGGAATACTTCCTCCTGAGTACTCAGCTCTAGAGCACTTGCAGATAATGTACGTTCTCTTTACTCTGATCTTGTAAAAACCGAGTATTTGGACCCTTTTAAAATTTTACATCATCAAACATCTGATAAGTGCAGCTGCAATTATTTCATACCCAATGAAGTGCTTGTATTATTCCCTCACACTTATGTGTGTGCCAGCTATTGGCAGAACAAGTACACAAATAGCCTAGGACACCAATACTTCATTTTTTATGAAGTTCTTGTATGCATTTATGTTGTTAAAAGAAAGTTCTTATGTTTAATTAGTTAATGACCTAATGTTAGATGCTTCTTAGTGTACAGATGTAGTTGGAACAATTTGGTATTGTAAGTTGAACTATACGAGCTTAGTTTCTTACCTATTTCTTCTTTTCTTATTTTTTCCCCACTGAAAAAATTTGCAGCCAACTCGACAACAATGATTTTGTTGGTGCAGAGATACCGGAATCGTACCAAAATCTCTCCAGATTGATAAAAATGTAAGTGTTTTTCAGTTTTTGTGCACAGAATGCTTCATTTCTCCTAATATTATGTCCACAATGATGACTGAGCTGAAAAATGTATTTAATTTTTATGCTGTGCTGGTTATTTTTATGTGAACAATTTAAAATAATAATGGGAAGTCCCTGACTATATTTAAAGGATTCTTCTAGTCTTGCTTGTGAGCAGAATGAATACCTTTTTGTGGCCCAAAGTTTGAAAGTGGTTTACAAAAGTATCTAGGCTAATTGTGCAAATGAACTGTTAGTTGTAAAAATGCTGCATGGTCTGGTTTTAGGTCTAGATGAACGAATGTAAAGCCTACTGTTTTCATTATGCTTTGATTTTCTGCTTACAATATGGCTTCTGGTAGCTAAAGTGAAGCTAAATAGTTACAATTTCTTCTATTAAATTATTTTCACAACACCTGCTTTACATGGATTTCATGTAATACTCTTATATTATGATGGTTAGACGCAAACAGGTGAACTCAACCATTTTTTTTCTTTTTCGGTTATCTGCTGATACTTGGAAAACTTAACTACAAGATTTGTGATTCCTTTTCTTTTTTCTGATCAACAGAAGTCTAAGAAATTGTAGCTTGGGAGGAGCACTGCCTGACCTTAGTCATATGCCATATCTTAGTTATATGTAAGTTCTAGTTTAATTTGCTTCTCTGCTTCGCTTATTAAATCAGGAAATACTTATCCCTTTGTATATGATTTTTTATCTGGAATTTCAGAGATTTGAGTCGGAACAACTTCATTGGACCGATACCTACAAACAAGCTTTCAGATAATGTCACTACAATGTATGTAGATATCCAATATACAGCATATAATTACTCAGCTCAATTACTTGTCAATGAAATTACATAATTATTTCCGTGTCCTTTTGTAGTGATTTATCATATAACAATTTGAATGGTACAATTCCTGAGAGTTTTTCTCTTCTTCCAGCTCTCCAGACGCTGTAAGTTTCTTTTGTATTTGTTTATTTGTATATATACTTATATGTACTTCACATGTTTAGAGGTTTTTGGTTGAAAATCGGATACAATGCAATATTACTAAAATTACGGTTTCCTTCTGCAGATCACTAGAAAATAACTCTATAGATGGTTCAATCCCTTCTGGCATTTGGAGCAATAAATCTTTCAATGCTACTGCCAGATTGTCAGTGTAAGGCCTTTGAACATTAATTTAAAATGCATTGAAAAGTGAATTCTAGCTTCATCATTAGTTTACTTATATTCAAGATGGTTGACATGTAGTTCTGACTTCCCTTATTAAAATGCAGTGATCTTCGATACAATTCTCTCTCTAACATTTCTGGTGAACTGAATCCTCCTCAGAATGTAACCTTAAGGTATATGCACTTGGTCTTGATGAATTTTGTTTGTGATGATTTGTTGAATACCATGAGGCATATAAACTAATGAATCAGCAGAAATGAACATAAAACTGAACATAACAAATATGTTTGTAATCATTGAAGTTTGAACTTTGAACTGAACAGTATGTATGTAAATGACAAGTGTTAAACCATGTGTTCCTCCAGGACAATGCAGAACATTCCTACTCAATAACATTATAGGTCAAGAGTAGTGACTTAACCTTAAATTATCTTAAGTTGTACATTCCTATATTAAAACTGTGTCTACTAAGAAAAATAATATCCTTGATAGTTGAACTTATCAATTGAGTATCTCTGCAGGCTTCGGGGAAATCCTGTGTGCAACCGTGCGAACATACAGAACATACACCTTTTTTGTGACTCTGATGCAGGTGGAAATGGAACATTTAAAGGCCCAGCAACAACTGCTTGTCCTGTCACAGCATGTCCTGTTGACCAATATATTGAACCTGTTCCTGAACTCGAAGAATGTTATTGTGCGGCTCCTATCAGGATAGGATACAGACTGAAGAGTCCAAGTTTTACTCATTTTCCTCCATACATATATTCTTTTAAGTCCTACATTACCCATACCTTGAAAATGGACCATTATCAGCTATCCATTGATTCGTATGCATGGGAAAAAGGGCCTAGATTGCGGATGTATTTGAAACTCTTCCCAAAAGTTAACAACAGCCGTGTCTTCGATGAAAGTGAGCTTCGATATATTAGATATGTATACACAACATGGCATTTTCCTGGAAGTGATCTATTCGGGCCATATGAACTTCTGAACTTCACACTTTTGGGACCTTACAGCTCTGGTACATACTCAAACATGAATCTATATGAAGAGTTAATTATTGTTTTAGTCATAATGTTGATCATGTTGATTAGTATAATATCTGTTGCATGATATTATGTTTGTACGAGAAGTACCCTAACTATATTGGGTATTCAACTAACAGGTGCTTATCCATCTAATCAATTGTTAAAACTTAGAAGGTCAATGAGTAATTATGACAATCTGAGACTTTGTATATTTAGGGATGGTCGACACTCGACACCATAGCTAGCCTATAACCTTCCATGTTGTTTGCAATTCTTTTATCATTGCACTATATTGAGGCTTACTTTTGAGAGGCCAAATAAGTGACTACTATTTGTATAATTATCTGAGAGATTTGTTGCTTGTATATTTTCAATTGTCATCCAAATCTTCACATTTGTTTGGGTATTTTGTGGCAGTGATCTCTAATAATGATGCCTTGTGGATTTTTTATTTATTGTAGTGAATCTTGAGGCTGGTAAGAGTGGCATGAGCAAGGGTGCTTTGGCTGGCATTTTGGTAGGGTTGATTGTTTTTGCTGCTATTGCATCTGTGCTTGCCACAGTTTTAATTATGAGAAGAAAAAACAAAGGCCGGCAATTGTCAAGAAACAATTTATGTAAGTTCTTCGTGTTCTCCACTAGTATTCACCTGCACCTTTTTAGAAAATCTTGTTCTGAAAGTAGATGATATAATAAATGCAGCCTCAAAGGTATCCATTAAAATTGATGGTGTCAAGGAATTCACCTTCCGTGAATTGTCACACGCTACCCTTAGTTTTAGCTTCTCAGCTCAAGTTGGCAGAGGAGGATATGGGAAGGTTTACAAAGGCATTTTAGACAATGGTACTATTGTAGCTATTAAGCGTGCAGAGGAAGGATCACTACAGGGAAAACGCGAATTTCTAACAGAGATACAATTCTTATCAAGGTTACATCATCGCAATTTGGTTTCATTGGTTGGATATTGTGGTGAAAATGGTGAACAGGTAATTCTTCTTTCAGTGACCTTTTGCTCTCATTACTAGTTCTTTGTATGTTAACTCCTGACACTTGTTAAAAACTTTGAGGTTAGAGTGATATTGAAAAATTGCTTGATAGGGAAGAAAATTGTGGTGCTGATAATCCTGAGGGTATTTTTCCTTGAATATCTTTACCTCCTAACTTTATTCTTTTCGATAAACATGCAGGCACTTGTTTACGAGTTTATGCCAAATGGCACTTTAAGAGATTGGATTTCAGGTATGAAATCAGTGCAATTGTGCATGAGCTTAAAGATACTTTAGTGTGTTGCACTCATAGTTGTACCCTTAATGGGCTCATGGCATTTTTGCTGCCCCTAGTTTCCTCTCTCAATCAGAAGTCTGCATCAGCATGCTTCTAGATGATCTTATGTTTAATGTTCATAAATATTACTGCTTTTGCGTGGTTGATTCTTCACTGAAGATTCATAAATTCTAAATTGTATTTGATGGAACAGCTAAATGTGAGCGGACCCTCAACTTTGTCATGAGGTTGCGCGTTGCACTAGGTGCAGCCAAAGGAATACTATACCTGCACACAGAAGCAGATCCACCAGTATTTCACAGGGATATTAAAGCCAGCAACATTCTTCTGGACGCCAATCTTACTGCCAAAGTTGCTGATTTTGGACTATCACGCCTTGCTCCTGTCATGGATGATGACGGCAGTGTACCTCATCATATATCCACTATCGTGAAGGGAACACCTGTAAGTGAAGTTTTAGCTAATAATTTCCTCTTATCATTTTGAGAGAGATCTATGGAAAAGTATCTGTAATCTAGCATGCATGTGGCACTTTAGGTAACCTATTGGCATGTATATAATATGGCCCTGGAGGGCAGGGTAAGTGTGCTTGGAATTGCTGTTCTATTTCACAGTTGAACCGTAACAAGTGGTCTTTGTGTACTTGTGTAGTATTGGTATGTACTATATTGCTTGTTACTGAATTCTGCTATGTCGTAGTAGTCTTTTTACAGTTAAAGAACAGGACTCCAACATGAATGTATGAGTTAAATTGTTACAAAATCTTTTTGGTCGCTGAAGTTCTTAATGTTACGTATGCAGGGATATCTGGATCCGGAATACTTCTTGACCCATCAGCTAACAGATAAAAGCGACGTGTACAGCTTGGGAGTTGTATTTCTGGAGCTTCTCACAGGTGTTCCGCCTATATTACATGGAAAAAACCTTGTCCGTGAGGTAACCTTCCCTAGTTCCCTCTCATTTTTCTGGTCATAGTCCTTTCAAAGCACTCATTTATTTGTGCTTGCCTGTATAAACTTGTTTTTCCCCCCTGCATATTTAACTGTTTTTGTCACTAGTATTTTGACAGTCTTATTCATCACAATATGTGAAAAATGATAATGATTATATAAAACAATCTATTAAGGTTGAATACTGAAGTTCATACATATTCAAATGTATTGTAGGTAAATGCAGCACAGAAGTCAGGTTCATTGTTCTGCATCATAGACAGCAGAATGGGGGCCTATCCATCGGAATGTGTAGAAAGATTCATAGCTTTAGGACTGAGGTGCTGCCAAGATAAACCAGAAATGAGGCCTTCCATGGCGGATGTGGTGAGGGAGCTTGAAGACGTGCTCCATCTGCATCCTGATAGTATGGCCTTGTCAGATAACAGCACATCTATGCAGTCTCGCAGTACATCTTCTACAGCGTCATTCAGCAATGTCTCCAAGTTTGGACGAATGTCATCTGATGTTTCTGGTAGTGATTTGACTAGTTCTGTCATGCACAGCATTACACCGCGATAGTTTTGTGCATGAGACAATGAGATGATCGAGGAAGCATTTGTTGCCTTGTTCTTCACTTCCTCCTTTGTTTATCTTTGAGGAATCCGATCGATTGTGATCGTCGTTGTCATTGAGGATGTATATAGGGATAATGTATATGGATTAAGAATCTAAATGGTTAGAGGAAGTTACCACAAAATAGTTAACTTTCTTAGAAAATATGATACTATAGAAAGATGTATACTTTTTGTGAGGATTTGAAAACCACAGCTGACAGCTCCCAGTGTATATGTTAGCTACTTAGCTCTCTGCCTACAGTGTAGTATAANTATTGAAAAATTGCTTGATAGGGAAGAAAATTGTGGTGCTGATAATCCTGAGGGTATTTTTCCTTGAATATCTTTACCTCCTAACTTTATTCTTTTCGATAAACATGCAGGCACTTGTTTACGAGTTTATGCCAAATGGCACTTTAAGAGATTGGATTTCAGGTATGAAATCAGTGCAATTGTGCATGAGCTTAAAGATACTTTAGTGTGTTGCACTCATAGTTGTACCCTTAATGGGCTCATGGCATTTTTGCTGCCCCTAGTTTCCTCTCTCAATCAGAAGTCTGCATCAGCATGCTTCTAGATGATCTTATGTTTAATGTTCATAAATATTACTGCTTTTGCGTGGTTGATTCTTCACTGAAGATTCATAAATTCTAAATTGTATTTGATGGAACAGCTAAATGTGAGCGGACCCTCAACTTTGTCATGAGGTTGCGCGTTGCACTAGGTGCAGCCAAAGGAATACTATACCTGCACACAGAAGCAGATCCACCAGTATTTCACAGGGATATTAAAGCCAGCAACATTCTTCTGGACGCCAATCTTACTGCCAAAGTTGCTGATTTTGGACTATCACGCCTTGCTCCTGTCATGGATGATGACGGCAGTGTACCTCATCATATATCCACTATCGTGAAGGGAACACCTGTAAGTGAAGTTTTAGCTAATAATTTCCTCTTATCATTTTGAGAGAGATCTATGGAAAAGTATCTGTAATCTAGCATGCATGTGGCACTTTAGGTAACCTATTGGCATGTATATAATATGGCCCTGGAGGGCAGGGTAAGTGTGCTTGGAATTGCTGTTCTATTTCACAGTTGAACCGTAACAAGTGGTCTTTGTGTACTTGTGTAGTATTGGTATGTACTATATTGCTTGTTACTGAATTCTGCTATGTCGTAGTAGTCTTTTTACAGTTAAAGAACAGGACTCCAACATGAATGTATGAGTTAAATTGTTACAAAATCTTTTTGGTCGCTGAAGTTCTTAATGTTACGTATGCAGGGATATCTGGATCCGGAATACTTCTTGACCCATCAGCTAACAGATAAAAGCGACGTGTACAGCTTGGGAGTTGTATTTCTGGAGCTTCTCACAGGTGTTCCGCCTATATTACATGGAAAAAACCTTGTCCGTGAGGTAACCTTCCCTAGTTCCCTCTCATTTTTCTGGTCATAGTCCTTTCAAAGCACTCATTTATTTGTGCTTGCCTGTATAAACTTGTTTTTCCCCCCTGCATATTTAACTGTTTTTGTCACTAGTATTTTGACAGTCTTATTCATCACAATATGTGAAAAATGATAATGATTATATAAAACAATCTATTAAGGTTGAATACTGAAGTTCATACATATTCAAATGTATTGTAGGTAAATGCAGCACAGAAGTCAGGTTCATTGTTCTGCATCATAGACAGCAGAATGGGGGCCTATCCATCGGAATGTGTAGAAAGATTCATAGCTTTAGGACTGAGGTGCTGCCAAGATAAACCAGAAATGAGGCCTTCCATGGCGGATGTGGTGAGGGAGCTTGAAGACGTGCTCCATCTGCATCCTGATAGTATGGCCTTGTCAGATAACAGCACATCTATGCAGTCTCGCAGTACATCTTCTACAGCGTCATTCAGCAATGTCTCCAAGTTTGGACGAATGTCATCTGATGTTTCTGGTAGTGATTTGACTAGTTCTGTCATGCACAGCATTACACCGCGATAGTTTTGTGCATGAGACAATGAGATGATCGAGGAAGCATTTGTTGCCTTGTTCTTCACTTCCTCCTTTGTTTATCTTTGAGGAATCCGATCGATTGTGATCGTCGTTGTCATTGAGGATGTATATAGGGATAATGTATATGGATTAAGAATCTAAATGGTTAGAGGAAGTTACCACAAAATAGTTAACTTTCTTAGAAAATATGATACTATAGAAAGATGTATACTTTTTGTGAGGATTTGAAAACCACAGCTGACAGCTCCCAGTGTATATGTTAGCTACTTAGCTCTCTGCCTACAGTGTAGTATAAGTTCTTAAATACAAAAAATCTTAATTTCTTAAGAGTTGATATTCATTTAACCATAACTTCTCATATGTATATTGTTGCCTTTACATTTATCTTCCATGAAGTTTGTTATATATGGGCTTATAATTCACTTCATCTCTCAAAATTCTTGGCAATTTAATTTTGAGTATTAATAGTGATACCCAACAACTTAGAGCATGTTCTACAAAGTTGTTATTAGTGGTCTCAAACTTTCACACTAAAGATATTCTTAAACCACTTTCCTTTGACTTAAAAGGTTGCTCGAAATAGTACTTTACCAAGCACTAGTTTTAAACATAAGTTAATCAACCAAATATAAATTATTATTATTAATGGAGTAATTATTTTTTTGCTGGTAATGATAGATCGACAATTGACCTAAACAAGGCTCCTACTATCAATCTATCATGGCACTCCCGTGAAACTCTCAAGTCCGTGTAGAGTGAGACTAAGAAATCTCTACCCCAAATACTTCTAGCTCGCATGGGTCAAACTCACGACATCTACGAGTCAAGCTCATTACCAACTACACCAAGTGAAACTAGATTCAACTCATAACCTCGAGCTCATGACTCACGTGTTTCATGGCTGCAAGTTCTTGAGAATTATTGGTTCGTTTACCATACTTTCCTTCTCTCAAGTACTCTAACAACAAGATTCTAATCCAAGCCCACTATCATTATCAACTTAAATAAAAAATATAAAAAAGTAGGGCCACTTGCAAGTAGAAAGATAAACAGCCACTAGGAAGTGGGACCAACGATCTCTAGCAAATGATGTATATGGACAATGTGTATATTATAATGGATAATGTGATAGCTTGCTAGTTACTGATCTGTACCTTATAATTTAAATCGAACAATATTGGGAATGACAACAGACGAGAGCGAAGGTAGAAGATCAATAGGTTACAACTTGTTATAAAACTATGGGGAAATAATAATATGAAGTTAAAAAAAATATTCAAAGAGTGATGGATAGCTCGGCTAGTCAAAGCTCTTCTTTCAATCTCAAGCGATCTTGTCCACCCTTATATCTCCCTAATCACTAAATAATATAAAGCCAACTGAATCATCGCGTTGATTGGTCAAACCCATCCGACTAAACAAATCCGTCATTGACTAACCATCGACATCAAATTACCGGATATGTCACCCTAAACACCACTTATAATCCAATTACAAGACACGTCACCCTAAACACCACTTCTAATCCAATCAAATACCTTTGTAATGCTTTGTCAGATACAAAAACAATGTTCAACAATTACAATTGTTAAATTTTTTTTAGGACTAAATTATTTTTTGCTGTTGTCTTTTTCAAGATTCAATCTTTATTTCTCACCGGTTGCTGGTTTTTGTAGAAGAAGCCTTTCTAAACCAAAAACAACGTGCTCACTTGTCATTTTCACATTCTTCTTTGTCCTTTTCTCCAATTATAATAATTCCCCCCTCTTTTTTTTCAATTAATTTTTCTAATTGCGATTTGCCCTAATTCTTAAATCATAATTCATTGCATTAAACTTTGCTACTTATATTAAATTTGGTCTAAATTTATCTGGGAAATACTTATTCCTTTCAATGCACGCATAAAGTCTATTTCTTTTAATGCACCCTTTCTTCAATTTGATCAATTTTTACCCCCAAATCTTTTTTTTATCAATTGAAGTTCATCTTTCAACTTCCATTTATAATCTTTGTTCAATTTTACTTTATTATTTTTGTGGGGTGAATTTTTTAAGTTGAAATTTGGAGTTTTCAAAAGTTTTTGGGGATTTAAACTCAAATTTGATCTGGGGTATTCAAATTTTGTTCATTTCTTGAGAATTTTTGGGGTTTTGGGTTGATCACAAGTGGAAATCCCCAAATTGATTGTTGATTGATTGAGTTTTACAGTTATCAATTAGTAGCAATGTTAGGGTTCTACAAATTTTCAATCTTGTGACAGTAAAGGCGATTGCTTTGATTTCAAGGTATGAACTTTAATTTGTGTTTAAAAAATTCTGCATTTTTATTCAATAATTAAATTAGATTATTAAATGTATGAATTTGTCTATTGAAACTGTTAGTTTAATTCTGTAATTGAATTTAGTTTTGATGTTTCTTTTCTTATTAGGTTATCCAAGAATCATATATACTATTTGCTGAAAGAAGATAAGTTCAACTTTATACCAAATTAGATTCTTTTTTACTATTGTATATGTTTTATATGTTGTAGAAATGGGAATGTTGGTTTGGTAGCTTCAATTTGTGGCTATCATTAGATTTTAGCACAATTCGAGACGAATTTGAAGTCATAACAACATGAGTTTGTGAATTGAAGTTCAATTTGTTGGAGGACTTGTGTGAGTATGAAGTCGATGTCGAAGCAAGTCCTCGTACTTTTCTTGATTTTGGTGGCCGTTGGCGGTTATGCCAAGGCGGAGTCTGGAAAAGTCAGTCAACCGAGGGTAATAGTTGCACCAAAGGATTTTAGGAATGATGTTACTGAAGGGACGGGTACTAAAGATGTTGTTTATAGTTCTGAGACTACTTCTAGTAGTCTTAATGAAGGGAAAGGCGAAAAAAGCCGAGTTTCTGTCACAACTGTTGCTTTGTTTACGCTAGCAATGGCGGCTGCCAGTGGTTTTGGGGCAATTCCATTCTTTTTTGTGGAGCTTGATCCGCAATGGGAAGGGTTATGCAATGGAATGGCTGCTGGAGTTATGATGGCCGCAAGCTTTGATCTTATACAGGAAGGGCAGGAGTATGGTCATGGAAGTTGGGTTGTTTTCGGAATATTGTCTGGTGGCATATTCATTGCACTCTGTAAGAAGGTATGTTGATTAGTTTATCTAATGTTCATTTTCTAATGTACATATTTTGATCACTCTTAATATAAGATACAATTTATCGCCCAGAAACCACCTCTTTTGTGGATTAGGCTATATTAGTAGATAAAGTCAAAGCTGGGTACATTTCAACCTCCGTGAAACTGCTGCTGTAGCTGGGATCCTTAGTGGTCTTGTGGTTTTTAATGTTGTCACTACATATAAAATTCTTTTACAATTAGGGCTCGTGTTACCTTATGAAAGTAGCAAGATAGTTTATAGACTATTAACTTCGTTATAGCGGTTCTAGATATTGATGTAGGTCTGTTGTGAGTTGTTGATCCATGATCCACTATCTACTTTGATGATCCAATTTGACATTTAGTCAGTGATAAGACTATAAGTAAATTTGGTAACTGTGGAAGGCATGCACCTAGTAAAATTTGGGTAATGATGAATGATTTTAGGGACCAACTAAGTTTTGGAGTTTGGAGGAGATTGCCTAACAGATTGAGTGGAAAAGTTGAGCTCTTTATTTCTGTGTCTCTGACAAAGAATGGCACATTTATTCTTGAGATTTTCAAACAGGTAGAATGAAGCTCAAGGTGCTATCTGCAGTCTTTTATGATGACTTTGGTTCTTTCTACTGATGTAGTGAAGCCATGCCTCTTGCATATTCACATACCTTATGGCATTAAGTGTTTTTTTCCACTCGAAACAGTAGATATTTATCAGTTTTAAATTAAGCCAAAGAAATTTATCTGCATAGCTTGTCTCTTCTCACGAAATATGATTCTTCAATTATTTTTCATGACTAAACTAAATGGTCTAAAACTATTATATATTAATCTCACTTCCTTCCATTATGCGAAGCATGATGTAATATTTTGAAAGTATTTTTGTTTCTAAGTGGCTTGATATTTGTTATACAGGTGCTTGATTGTTATGGTGAGGTAAGCATGCTCGACATAAAAGGTGCTGATGCAGCAAAAGTTGTTCTTGTGATCGGTATTATGACTCTACATGCATTTGGGGAGGGTGCTGGAGTTGGAGTCTCATTTGCTGGTTCGCGAGGTTTATCTCAGGGTCTTTTAGTGACTTTAGCTATTGCTGTTCACAATATACCTGAAGGGTTGGCTGTAAGTATGATGCTGTCCTCAAGAGGTGTTTCCCCGCAAAATGCAATGTTGTGGAGTGTGCTTACTTCCTTGCCCCAGGTATTTCACTGTGCTTTCTATGTAATATATAAGATTTGGTATTGAATTTTTCTATTTATTAAGGGGCATTGAAGTAATCAGTAAGACTAAAATTTGGATGCCATGTTCAATTTCTCTCCTTTTCTTTCTCATCCCCAATCCGTAGGGTTTAATAATTGTGTTAATTCTTCTGTTCAAAGGAGTTTTGGTATTTTCTAGCTGATTTAGTGTCCTTTTGTATTCCAAATGTGGATGTTTCCCTTTCATTAATCGTAACCTCTTATATTCTGCCCCTTGGTTGTCAGACTAGGTTGAAAATCCATATGTTTAGGATTTTTTTTTCCCCATATATCGAATTAGAGCAGTGCATGATGCTTAGAAAATGACTGAATCATAACAATATGAAAATTTTGTCAAGAATAAGCTAACCTTTAAGCCTTCCTCTCAAAATTAGTCAAACTTTGGAATTAATAACAATGATCCGGCTTATAAAGTTTACGAAATTATTTGCTGTATATGAGTTCGAGTAAATAACTTGTTATAGCTAACTTGTACGCATATCTTTTTAATTGGTTTAGTATTTTTTAAATTCCAATGGTGTTTCTAACAAATCCAAATATTAATTAAAATAAATGCGAAAGAAGCTCTTCCATTTCTCTTCTCTCCCCTCAGCTTCACCTTCATTTTCAATGTTCAAGACCGCCACCAGCAAACGTTTGGCCAATACAAAAAATACACAAATTCTTCAATGGCTTTTATGGTTTTTCTATCATGAAACAAAGCACATTTACACTCCTGATGTGATATTACCTCTCAGAATAACAAATTCAAGAGCCCTGCAATACGTTGTTTGTCATCCTCTCTTGTTAGTAACCATTGGCTCAGGTGGGTTGATTTTTAAGCAAGTGATGTTGGCTTTTTAGAGGTAGTTGGTGTAGTTTTGGGTTGATAGTATCATTTTAAGGTGCGTGGGGTTTGGTTTTTGAAGTATGTTGGTGCACGTTTGGTTGTGAGTAGGTGAGTGATGATGCTCTGGTGATGATTTTTTCAGTGTTGGTGTCTTAGGGTGGGTTGAGAGTTTCGTGTTGGGCTAAGGTTTTTGGTGCTGGTGGTTGTCACTTGTGGGGTTATAGATTGGAGGTGCTTGTTGACAAAATTAGTTGTGGGATTGTGGGTGGTGTTTGGGGTGTTGGTAGTGGTGTTGTGATATAGAGAGTGGTCAAAGGGACTAAAAAATAAAGAAAAACAGGTGACCTATAGTTCAGGTCACCTTGACCTATTAAAAGCGGATACCCACAAGCTTGGCTAATTGGTTAATTTAAATTTCTACTGATTTTAAGAAGATGACTAAAAGTTTGGTAGACAGTCTAGGTTTGATATAAAATTTGTGTGTGTAAATGTTTGGAGAGGAATTTGACAGCTGATGTTGCTTATGATCAAGATTCTAGCACAATGGATTAGTCGAATAACACAACCTGATGCCAATACGCCACTCAATGGTAATTAAGTTTAGATTTCCTTTGTATTTTCTTGGTGTTACGTACATAGTGAAGTGAGACAGTTTCAAAGGAAATCAACTATCAAGGAATTTTAAGAGTGTTGGGAACCACGATGGGAACAAAAGGGCAATGTAAGTGGTACAGTTTAAGTTAAATAAGCATTTAAACCAGCAATGATCTTTTTCCTAGTCACTGCGCTACCATCACTGTTACCAATTCACCTACCCCTGCTGTCACTGCTTTGAACTACAGCTACTGCTTCTTCCGCATCTGCTTAGTCACCTACCATTATCCCAACCACCCAAGTACCCGACATTAGCATAAAAATTGGAAGATCAGGACCTTAAAGCAAATTAATCTTTTTTCCATGGAATGAAGGGGTAATGAATACAGAAAAGAGACAAGGAAAGTCATCAATCCCATAGATCAAAGAAAAGTATTCCTTGAATCTACAACTAATTTTTTCTTGAAACGAGCTATGAGTAGAGAAAGTGGTTGGTGGTTTCATGATAGGTAATCGAGATGGTGGTCTGGTGGTGGTGGACTGGTGGTCTGGTGGAAGTAGACTTTAGTAATACAGTGGGGTAGTGGTGGGTCATGGAGATGGTGAGGAGTTGAGGACTGAGGAGTGTGGGTTTATTATTATGGTTTTTGATCAAGTAAGATTAGATTAAATTTGTGAAAAGGATGTCTTACAGAGTAGTAACGTTGTGCTTTATCCTTCAATGCAATCTCTTTCTAGTTTCTACCCTACAGGCGCCACAGTCCTACTGAACCATCGAAATGTATTTTCCAGCTATGGTTTTCAACTTAAGAGTATTTTTTAGTAGTGCATTCAGATTTAGTTAATAACATCTCTGTCTGAATTGCAGCCCCTTGTTGCAGTACCAGCATATATATGTGCGGATGCATTCAACAAATTCTTGCCTTTCTGCACGGGCTTTGCTGCTGGATGTATGATCTGGATGGTTATTGCAGAAGTTCTTCCTGATGCATTTAAGGTTAAGCATATTCTTTCTTAACTTGGATTTCTGAATTACAAGATATACGTTGGGAGCTGAGCATTTATTTGTCTTCTCGTGTTTACAGGAAGCCTCTTCATCTCAAGTAGCATCTGCAGCCACTCTCTCTGTTGCATTCATGGAAGCACTGGGCTATGTTTTTCACAATTACAGTAATAGCTACAAGTGAGCACTTTTAATCAGTTTAATTGATGTTGAAAGCTTCTATAGCTTAAAGTTTTCTTTTATGTTTGCCCTGAGGGGCGAGCCTGATGTAGTTCATTGGTGATTTGTTTCAGCGTATTTGTTGTTTGTAAACTAAGATTTATACATAAGTTGATTGTTTTTTGTGTGTCCTTGCAGACCAGAAGATTTCACTGGCTTTATCATCTCTCTACTTTTTGGTCTGGGGCCACTGCTTGGTGGTTTGGTTCTTGTTGCATTTGCTGTTGCTTTGCATCTCCAGCACGCATTACTGAGTGGTCTAGCTTGTGGTATTGCCTTTGTCTTGGGTGCTTGGCGACCTGTTCAGTTGCTTCTATATTCAAAGATGGGCCTTTTTCCCATGATATTGCTGCTTGCCTTGGGAGCTATTGTTGTTCATATTGTAACATCAAGCATCTTGAACGGGGTTAAACAGAAGAGAAACTCTGCAAATACCTTATTCTCTGTTTCCGGCTGCTCCTTGAGTGCGCTGACAATTCAATCATTTTTATCGTGTGCAGCAATCGCATTCCATGCTTTGGCAGAAGGCCTTGCGTTGGGAGTTGCGGCCCCTAAAGCTTATGGGATTGGCCAGTATATAGTGTTTCCCGTCTCTCTACATGGCCTAATACGAGGAGCGGCTGCAGCAAGCTGCATCTATGGGGCTACGGATAGCTGGCATGGGTCCCTCGCGGCTGCTACAATGATTGGGTTGGTGGGCCCTGTGTCAGCAATTGGAGCAATTATAACTGGTATAGACTACAATGGGCTGGATCATCTGATGGTGATTGCTTGTGGGGGTTTACTCCCAATTTTTGGTAGCATAGTTGCCAGAGCAGTGAAGTTGGATCGACAAAAGTGTAGTTTTGGTATGATAATCGGTATAGGTTTTGCTAGTGTATGTCTTATGTTTACAAAGTTAGTCTGCTTGAACACACCCTACTGCAATTCTGCCCCGGAAGCTGTTAGATAGAACTGACTATGAAAGTTTCGATGAATTTTTGAAATATAGTTGTGGACATGAAGGGTGTATTTAAGGTTAACTGATTTGTGCTGTAGTGTGGGAGAAATTTTCCGTTAGGCTGTACATTTGATTCATACACACTGGCACTGCTATGATATTGCTTCACTGTACAGCATAATTTACAAAGATCTGTAATCTGGAAAATCACTTGTAGAAAATGCTTCTTTTTAATGCCTGAGACTTACGAGTGTTAGAGAATTTTGTTGTTGATTACAGCCATTTCAAAATAGCAGGCGACATTTGATTTTGATGGTTTAACTAGCCACATACAACTGCACGGATCAAAGTCATATAATGTTCTCTCATCAAGCACAATATTCAGTGGTTCACAACAAGTTTATTGTGGAGCGATATTTTAAATGATAGTTGAGGAGTTGATCATCATAGGAATGTCAATTTCCCTGTGTCTAGGTTTCATTTGGTTGCGATTTCATTTTTCATTTTCTAATTCAGGAATTTTCTTTTTTAAGGAATGTTGTATTGTGATTTTTTAAATGACATTAAGAGGGAAAATTTTCTCATCATCCCTTTTTTTTCAAAAATTCCAAACTTTCTTATGAAATACAAATGTTTTCATTCTTGAAAACTAAAGAATGGTAGAAAAATCATATGAACTAACAAGTTATAGCTACGGCGGCAAAATTGGAAGTACCAAGTTCTTCAATTAATGTCCTCAATAGTGAATCATTTCATAAGCAACACTTAATTAAATTTTATAAATAAATGAGTGTATTTTACGAAACTCAAAATATTAATGGTATAATTAAGAAAATATTAAAAATAAAAATACTCTGGAGTACATACTAATCCACTAATCTGTATTAGGTGCAACAATTGAATATTGACNGTCTGGTGGAAGTAGACTTTAGTAATACAGTGGGGTAGTGGTGGGTCATGGAGATGGTGAGGAGTTGAGGACTGAGGAGTGTGGGTTTATTATTATGGTTTTTGATCAAGTAAGATTAGATTAAATTTGTGAAAAGGATGTCTTACAGAGTAGTAACGTTGTGCTTTATCCTTCAATGCAATCTCTTTCTAGTTTCTACCCTACAGGCGCCACAGTCCTACTGAACCATCGAAATGTATTTTCCAGCTATGGTTTTCAACTTAAGAGTATTTTTTAGTAGTGCATTCAGATTTAGTTAATAACATCTCTGTCTGAATTGCAGCCCCTTGTTGCAGTACCAGCATATATATGTGCGGATGCATTCAACAAATTCTTGCCTTTCTGCACGGGCTTTGCTGCTGGATGTATGATCTGGATGGTTATTGCAGAAGTTCTTCCTGATGCATTTAAGGTTAAGCATATTCTTTCTTAACTTGGATTTCTGAATTACAAGATATACGTTGGGAGCTGAGCATTTATTTGTCTTCTCGTGTTTACAGGAAGCCTCTTCATCTCAAGTAGCATCTGCAGCCACTCTCTCTGTTGCATTCATGGAAGCACTGGGCTATGTTTTTCACAATTACAGTAATAGCTACAAGTGAGCACTTTTAATCAGTTTAATTGATGTTGAAAGCTTCTATAGCTTAAAGTTTTCTTTTATGTTTGCCCTGAGGGGCGAGCCTGATGTAGTTCATTGGTGATTTGTTTCAGCGTATTTGTTGTTTGTAAACTAAGATTTATACATAAGTTGATTGTTTTTTGTGTGTCCTTGCAGACCAGAAGATTTCACTGGCTTTATCATCTCTCTACTTTTTGGTCTGGGGCCACTGCTTGGTGGTTTGGTTCTTGTTGCATTTGCTGTTGCTTTGCATCTCCAGCACGCATTACTGAGTGGTCTAGCTTGTGGTATTGCCTTTGTCTTGGGTGCTTGGCGACCTGTTCAGTTGCTTCTATATTCAAAGATGGGCCTTTTTCCCATGATATTGCTGCTTGCCTTGGGAGCTATTGTTGTTCATATTGTAACATCAAGCATCTTGAACGGGGTTAAACAGAAGAGAAACTCTGCAAATACCTTATTCTCTGTTTCCGGCTGCTCCTTGAGTGCGCTGACAATTCAATCATTTTTATCGTGTGCAGCAATCGCATTCCATGCTTTGGCAGAAGGCCTTGCGTTGGGAGTTGCGGCCCCTAAAGCTTATGGGATTGGCCAGTATATAGTGTTTCCCGTCTCTCTACATGGCCTAATACGAGGAGCGGCTGCAGCAAGCTGCATCTATGGGGCTACGGATAGCTGGCATGGGTCCCTCGCGGCTGCTACAATGATTGGGTTGGTGGGCCCTGTGTCAGCAATTGGAGCAATTATAACTGGTATAGACTACAATGGGCTGGATCATCTGATGGTGATTGCTTGTGGGGGTTTACTCCCAATTTTTGGTAGCATAGTTGCCAGAGCAGTGAAGTTGGATCGACAAAAGTGTAGTTTTGGTATGATAATCGGTATAGGTTTTGCTAGTGTATGTCTTATGTTTACAAAGTTAGTCTGCTTGAACACACCCTACTGCAATTCTGCCCCGGAAGCTGTTAGATAGAACTGACTATGAAAGTTTCGATGAATTTTTGAAATATAGTTGTGGACATGAAGGGTGTATTTAAGGTTAACTGATTTGTGCTGTAGTGTGGGAGAAATTTTCCGTTAGGCTGTACATTTGATTCATACACACTGGCACTGCTATGATATTGCTTCACTGTACAGCATAATTTACAAAGATCTGTAATCTGGAAAATCACTTGTAGAAAATGCTTCTTTTTAATGCCTGAGACTTACGAGTGTTAGAGAATTTTGTTGTTGATTACAGCCATTTCAAAATAGCAGGCGACATTTGATTTTGATGGTTTAACTAGCCACATACAACTGCACGGATCAAAGTCATATAATGTTCTCTCATCAAGCACAATATTCAGTGGTTCACAACAAGTTTATTGTGGAGCGATATTTTAAATGATAGTTGAGGAGTTGATCATCATAGGAATGTCAATTTCCCTGTGTCTAGGTTTCATTTGGTTGCGATTTCATTTTTCATTTTCTAATTCAGGAATTTTCTTTTTTAAGGAATGTTGTATTGTGATTTTTTAAATGACATTAAGAGGGAAAATTTTCTCATCATCCCTTTTTTTTCAAAAATTCCAAACTTTCTTATGAAATACAAATGTTTTCATTCTTGAAAACTAAAGAATGGTAGAAAAATCATATGAACTAACAAGTTATAGCTACGGCGGCAAAATTGGAAGTACCAAGTTCTTCAATTAATGTCCTCAATAGTGAATCATTTCATAAGCAACACTTAATTAAATTTTATAAATAAATGAGTGTATTTTACGAAACTCAAAATATTAATGGTATAATTAAGAAAATATTAAAAATAAAAATACTCTGGAGTACATACTAATCCACTAATCTGTATTAGGTGCAACAATTGAATATTGACACTAAACAATAATTGAATATTTTATATCTCAAAAAAAAAAAAAAAAAAGTCTTATATATAAATATGTATATCAATTGACGTACCAAACAAATTAAACATTTTACACCATTTTAAACGTACCCTATACTATAAATCAAAGGTAATCCGTAGTCAACTAGTCATTAACTACTGTAATGTTTATGCTTTTATTAAAAGGCTTAACATTTTAAGGTATGAGAAGTTAGCAGGTCAGTCTTACTGCAAAACATCGGAAGATCACTAACCTTTCTCTTTTCGGTTGAATCTTCAATTTTCTTAAAGGTAAACTTTATTTCCCACTTTCAATTTTATTACGTAAAAATTTCATAATCTTTTAAATTGTTTTTGCTGTCATTTTTATCTTACATTTTAAGTTGCAATTTTAGTTAGACTAATTAATTATTTCAATGAAAATAAATAAATAAATAAATTTGTCGCTTCATAATTAATGTTGTTGATGTTTTTAGGTTCAATTTCACCTCATTATATTCATTTGTTTTTGGTTGTAATTAGAATTTATTTTCTTTAATTTTTGGCATTACACTTTGTGTTATGTACAGTATTCTTTATACTACCTCCGTCAAACATTATTTGCAACGATTTGATATAAAGCGGAGAGGAAAAATGTCTAATCGTTGCAAATAATGTGTAAAGGAAGTAGTAACATTAACTTGCAATCAAAATATTTACTTAGTTACTTTCTCCGCTCCACAATAATCGCAACGCTTTGACCAAAAAGAAGAAATGTTTTAGAACATTGCGATTATTATGGCAGGGAGGAAGTATAATTTTCGTGCACTTGGCTTGATACTAAGGAAAAACCAATTCATTTGATTTTAGGTTTTCAATCTTAATTGCTGCGCGGGCAGACAATGGCGATCAAGGAAATATATGGAGTTATAAAATTCATATGCTGCTTAGAGATTTTTAGAATGAGTGTATTGTGGACACTGTCGCTTGTAATCTGTTACTTGCGGATTTTCTGTAATCATGTACGCGGTCACAAGTTTAGCGGAATTCCTAGACAATCAGTAGCAGCCATTTCCCCGGGCAGGCGACCTGTCTGTATCGTCACTGGTGTAATATTCTTTTCCTCAACCTTGTTTGTAATTTTTGATTAGAAGTTGCATCAGATAAATTGATTTTCTTGTATGATGTTCGAATGTAGGCTACATCAGGTCTCGGTGCTGCTACAGCTGAAGCTTTGTCGAAAGAGGATTTCTTTGTGATCCTGAGTACTCACTATTAAACTTTTATAATGCTTTATAACGTTTTATTGACTTCCATTTATAATATATGTCGATATCAACAGCTGAATTCTTGATTTTCTATGTGCTTTTCAATGCAATAATTTTGTCATCAAGAAAATTGCGTAAATTGCTGATAAATTTGAGTGAGGGGCAGAAGATAGATTTGAATTCAGTAAACCTATTGAAAACGGAACGGTTGATTATATGACAATGTTGCTTAAATTACACATGATATGTTAATATTTTTGTGAAAAGCTGAATTCTTGATTTTTGTTGTGCCTTTCAAGCAATCATTTTATCAAGAAAATTGCTTTAGCTCAGCTGTTTTGATTTATTTGAGCAATTGTTGATAAATTTGAAGTAAGATTTGAATTCAGTAAATTTATTGAACATAAATGGTTGATTATATGACAATATTGCTTAAAAACATATGATAGTTGCTGATTTGTTCTTGAATTTAAGAGGTTTTAAATAATTCCTAGTTATTGCGTTGTGGCATCTAATGCATCACTTTAAGCTTACCTTCATTACTATTAGTTGTGTATTCAAGAGTTAGATGTATGTGGCCTTGTGGGTCCTTCAATAATTTTCATTGTGATTTTGTATGCACTATTCACTTTTGCATGTATGTTTGTTACATTATTGCAGTTGGAAGGTCGGGTCATCTCCTCTCAAAGGTTAGCATATTGGAAATGTAGGTCAATTTTGTCTTTTGATTATTCTGTACATTTTCCTTCTTCCCATTTTTATGTAGATTTTGTGTAACAGACTATGGTAAAGATCCGTAAACTGCATGCAAATGTTCAGCTGGAAGCATTTGAGGTTGACTTGTCATCCTTCTCATCAATTATGAAGTTCAAGAACTCCTTGATGCAGTGGTTTCAAGATATGAATATGCATCCGTCAATCCAGCTCTTGATCAACAATGCAGGAATACTGGCAACATCATCCAGAGTAAATAATGATGGACTTGATGAGTAAGCATGTCATTCACTTGTACTTTTTTTCCCCTAATTAGCTGACCATAGCTATGAGAATATGCTGTAATTAACTTGCTACATTGTAGTTTGTAAGTAGGCACTTTTTCATATGTCTAGGTGTTTACTCTCTAAAACTTGTCTAGCACATCTGCACATGTGCCACTTGCTTACAGTTTCTCATGAGGCAAATAAACTATCTTAATGTACCAGAACAATGCATTGCAGTATTGTACAACCAAAGACTTGTTGTACGGAGTAAATGCTAAGCACTGGGTAAGAAAATATTGGAAGAGAAGGGTTGTGGTCACAATTTTTGGGCTGTTTGTAGTGATTGTCACTTGTGTGTTGGGTGTTAAAAACTTAGGATGGTGTTTCTAGTAGTGATCATAGTTGGTAAAGGGTAGTTATGGTGTAGAGAAGAACGGGGGAATTCGAAACCCTAGGGTACTAGGGGTTTGGGGAATTGTGGTAGAAAGGTATGGGCCTTCAACGATGGTCTTGATGAGTAAGCTTGTCATTCCATTGCCCCTTTTTGTCATACCTGTGAGGATGAAGTGTAATGAACTTGTTACATTGTAGTTTGTAAGTAGGCACTTTGTCATGTGTCTACTCTTTAAAACTAATTCAGCACATGTGCCACTTGCTAACATTTTTTCACAAGGCAAGTAAACGATTGTAATGTGTCAAATAAAGCATTATACAGCCATGACTTGTTGTGTGGGCTAAATGCTATGCTCTAGGTTAGGAAAGATAGAAAGGCAAGTGTTCAAAATCTTGGGCTGTTTTTCATGTTTGTGTGCTATAAAGCATAAAAACTTCTAGGAAATAGAATTTTGGTGTTTTGGAAACCCGGACACTCGGAAGCCTTCAGGAAATTTTTCAGAAACGTTAGTAAAACTTAATTTAAAAATCGAAATATTTCCTTAGAAGGAAACTTCATGTGATTTTAAATAAAGCTTTTCGAAAAATTTGTGACTTATATACAAGTGTTTCTTAATGTCCTCAAGTTGAGCACCCAATTTATGATCCTTCCATGAGCCACTCACGTCCTTAAGTTATGTAGTAAATTTTTCCGGATTCCCCCGAATACCTCGAAGAAAAGTATTTCTTGCTCTCCCAATATTGTGTTATTAGCTTTCTAGTTGATTTCAACTGTGTAGAAGTCTTTCCTTGATTTGAGAATCAACATGTAAAATATTAGGCCTATATTTTTCTGGGACTCAAAACCACCAAAAATTGTGACTTTTAGCCTTTGTTTTCGGCTTTTGGAGGGCCCTCTGAAACTATGTCTCGTTTTCTTCCCAAATTTCACTCATTTTCTTTTGAAAACCTCAGGGTGATCCACGATCGTTTTTAGCCTCTAATATATATGGTGTTTTATCTTTAGAGTATTCCTAAAAGAAGGACACACTTCTTATGACCTTTTGAACCCCGACAAGTTGTCCAGAGCCCTCTTTTGACCATGGGACACCATGTAAATTTTTTTCCCGGGATCCCGGAATCTGCAAACACTATGAATTCTTTTCGCCTTTATTTTTACCATGTGTTCTTGGTCATCATAGGACTCTTAGTTTCGGCTTCTAAAACTTGTTATTATCCCTCTTTCTAAGATGTTCCAGAAGAAAGGAACAATAGCAACTTCGCTTCCCAGAATGTTCCTTTTAAACCCCGATTGGCTGCCCAACGTTCTTATTTGGACCATACGGGAACCCTGTAAATAGTTGGTAAATGTTTTTCCCGGGACCCCGAATCTCAAAAAAACAGTGAGCTATAGCCTTTATTTTTGGCTTATAGAGAGTTTTTTCGGGCTTTGTCTTCTTTTTGCCCTGTTATTTTACCACGTATTCTTGGTCACCACAGGACTTTTCATGATTGGTTTCGGCCTCTAAAAACTTGTTTTCATCCGTATTTTGGAGGTATTTTTGGAAAAAAGGGGTAATAGACATTTTCGCTCTCCCATGACATTCTTATGGCCTTTAAAACCCATTGCTTACTGCAGGTTCCTATTCTGATTATACAGTCACCTCGTACAATTCTGGCAATTTTTTTCCCCGGGAACTCAGACCCTTTACAACCTTTGTTTTTGGCCTTCGGAGGTTTGTCTAGGGCTCTGTCTTCTTTTCGTTTTGTTTTTTTATCATGTGTTCTAGGTCACCACAAGACTTCTCATGATCAGTTTCAACCTTTAAAATTTTGTTGGAGCCCTAAACCTTGAAAAATTGTGAATTATAGTCTTTGTTTAGGCATGCGTAGGGCTTTTTCAGGCTCTGTCTTCTTTTTACCCCGTTATTTTACCACGTGTTTTGGGTAGCCATATGACTGGTCGGTTTAGGCTTTTAAAAACTTATCATCCCTTTTTTTGAGTTATTTGGGAAGCAAGGAACAATAACCTTTTTGCAATCCCGTGACATTCTTATGACAATCCCATTAGTTGCTTAGTGTTCCTATTTTGACCATATAGACACCTACTCCGGGACCGTGGATCCTCGAAAAACTGTGAATTATAGCCTTTGCTATTGGTATATGGAGTGTTGCCCCGAGCTCCGTATCCTTTTCACATGATTTGTTTCCACGTGTTCTAGGTCACAACAAGACTCAGGCACCTTGTACAATTGTTGGAATTTTCATTTCTTGGACCATGAACCTCAGAAAACTGTGAATTATAGCCTTTATTTTTTGCTTTTGGAGGGTTGTCCAAAGCTTCATTTTTTTTTTGCCCTGTTTTTTTATCACGTGTTTTGGGTCACTATGGGACTCTCCGTGATCGGTTTGAGACTCTAAAACTTGTTATTGTCCCTCTTTCTGAGATATTTCGGAAGAAGGGAACAATAGCCTTCGCTTTTGGCTTTTAAAGGGCCTTCTGGGGCTTCGTCTTATTTAATTTCCAAATTTCTCTCACTTGGTTTTGATAACCTTACGGGTGAACCATGATCGTTTTTAGCCTACAAAAGCTTGTTATGTTTTCTGTTTAGAGGATTCCACAAAGAGGGCATACTTGTCTTTTTCATTATCCCGATACCTTCTTATGACCTTGCTAACCCCAAAAAGTTGTCTGGGGCCATCTTTTAATCCCGGAGACACCATGTAAAATTCTTGAATATTTTTTTTTCGAAGACCAAAAAATATGAATTATAGCCTTCGTTTTCACCTTTTGGGGCTCCGTCTCATTTACTCCCCAAATTTCACTCACTTACTTCAAATAACCTTATGGTGACCCATGATTTTTTTAACTTCCAAAAACTTGTTATATTTTCTCTTTACAAGATCTCAAAAAAGGGCATACCTGTCCTTTTTGTCATCCCATGACCTTTTTATGATCTTTTCAAATCTCGACAAGTTGTTCAAGGCCCTCTTTTGACCTCTGGGACACCATGTAAAATTTTAGGCAATTTTTTCCCGGGACCCCGTAACCTCTGGAAATTGTGAATTATAGTCTTCATTTTAGGCTTTCTGGTTGCATTGGACTCCGTCTTGTTTTCTCTATGTATTTTTCCTACATGTTGTTGGTGACCCTAGGATACCTTATTGTCCTTCCTCTTTAGACAATTTTTGAAAAATGGCACACTATATGTTTTGCTCTTCAGAGACTCGTCTTATGACCTTCTGAATCCCGAAAAGTTGCTCGGGGGCTCTTTATTTACCATATGGACACATTGTAAAATTTTTGGTAATTTTTTTCTTATACCATTTGTTTTTCGGAATCTGGATGGCTTTCTGGGCTGCGTCTTGTTTTTTATTAGCTTTTTTTACCACTTGTTGTAGGTGAAAATGGGACACCATGACACCCCACACTCTATTTTAGCCTCAACAAAATTGTTATCTTTCCTCCCCCGTGTTGTAGGTGACACCATAACACCCACACTCTATTTCAGCCTAAAAAAAAAAAATGTTATCTTTCCTCTTTAAAATCTTTTCAAAGTAAGGACACAAATGCATAAATAACGCAAAGATCCTATAATATTGCTAGAGTGTCGACCCCTAACCCGAAAACACTTAAAAAAACCCTTTTAAGATGTACTTTGTCTTTGCAGTTGTCGAGAATCTGGTACTTTTCCTTTTTAAGGCTTTTTCTATTCCTAGATCCTTGTTCATAAATACAATTTGTGTGAGCTATTTTCTCTATTTTCAAGACTAAGGTCAATATAGGTGGCGATGAATTTATTTTGAAGCGTAGTTAATGTTAGATTTAACATTTTTATGGTTTGTAATAACATATAAAATTGTATGTTTATGTGTGAGGTATTTTTGTTTTTGTTTTCATTGTTTTTGAAATTATTTGTTTTCCTATACTTTATGTTTACTCCTTGTTTTTGGGAATTCGCGCTTGTTTCGTAAACTCTATCCGTTTGCGTGCTACATTGGTTGTTTGTGTGTGTGTGTGTGTGTGTGTGTGTGTTGTCGTCAAGGGTAGTTATGATGTTGAGAATAATGGGAGAATCAAAACCCTAGGGGTTTGGGGAATCATGGTAGAGAGGTCTGGGCCTCTGGGGTGAACCTAAACTCAAAAGCTACTATTTGAAGGATAGAGGGTTTTTTGCTTACCTTTTTTGAATCCCTTTGCCAGACATCCCATAGTCTTCTTATTATGGAACTACAAGCATCCTGATGGTTACAGTTTGCTTTGAGCCCAATTGAAACGCGAGCTGATGAAAGGCAATGATCTCTTGGTTGGAGGTAAGATGTTGCATGCCTTGTATTAGAGAAGACGACATATTATAAGGTTCAATAATTGTTACATTCGAAACTTACACTGAGCATTTATGTTCAAGAGGTAACAGCAATGATCTTTATTGGTTCCAAGAACTGTGTTCTTTTGTGGGGGTGGGAACTGGGAAGAGGAGGGTTGAGGGAAAATTCATCCATGGGATGCAATGAGTTATGTTGTTATTTAAATTTCATTGGTGTAGCTATGTAGATACTTCTGAAAGACCATTTGTTTGCTCTGAACTCTCATTTCATATCTTATAAAGCAAATATAGGGTTCCACGTTTCCAATTGGACCTAGAAGAGGTGGAGATGGGAACATGTCAATATTCCGTTTGTGTGTGTTCATGAATTCTTAAGGGTCCTGCTTGTGAATTATTTTTTATGATCCCAGACTTCTATTGCATGACTAGGTAAATTTTGGTGATGAATTTTAAGAGAAAAGTTGTTGTTCTACTTTGAAAATGTCAATTGAGTTGGACAATGGTTGAATGTTGATGATTCTGTATTTAACTTCTCTCAGGATGATGATGACTAATTATATGGGCGCTTTCTGTCTCACCAAAGTTTTACTACCATTGCTCATAGACAGTCCTGTTCCATCACGTGTAGTCAATGTGTCATCATTTACACATCGAACTGGTAAGAATAGTGTCCTGGTTTATTGTCGTACAAGTCTTGTTAAAAGCTTTATCAACGTTCCCTCTGACCCTAATTTAAAAAAATAAAAATAATAAAAATAAATTAGTTCAATGTTTTAGACCCAAAAAATAAGTAGTTATTAACTTATTATTTACCTATGCAATGTTAAATTTCATTTGTTTGTGCCAATACTAAAGTAAATTTTGATTATTGATGTAATTTTTGAAAATTGATAAATATGTGTTATGTTAGAAAATTCCTAAAAGTGGCTTACATTAGAAAGCCTTGAAATGAGCAAAATCTACATCAATTCTTTTTGAAGTGTTCATGTTTCCTTTCTTCTCTGATAATTGAAAAGTTAAGTTCTGGTTTCGTTATGTACCAACCAACGGTCACTAGGGGTATAATGCCTGCTTGTTCAATTATGTACGCAAATCCTTTTTGAATAATGATAGTGTTTATAAGGAGTAATATCTTACATTTATGTAATTGATGAATATGCAAAAATGTCTGGCAGAACTATTTGTTGATTTTCTTCATAAGGGAAGAGACGAGTTAATAACATTATATGATTTGCTGTGTAGTGGATTATTCTTGACAGTTTCTAATTTTTACCTAGTACACTATGACTTTAGTACTTTAATTGGGATAGTTACTGAATATTAGCCTATGGGCATCAATCACTTGTTAGTTCAGTAACTGATATGCAGGTGGATGAGGAGTTTATATCTGGAAAGTGTTTTTCAAATTTCAAGCAATACCCATTTGCTCAGATATATGGATTTTCCAAATGTAAGCCATCTTTTGCTAGAGACAATATGGTGGATAAACTTGGCTCCTGTCAGGAAGTATTCAATTCGATTTATTATGTGTTTATGGGCAGTGTGCATATTGCTTTTTTCATATGAGCTTCATCAACAAACTTGCAAGGCTAAATTGTCTCAATTGTCTGTCAAGTAAGGTTTTAAAATTTAGTTCATTTCCCTCTGGTTTTTTAATCTTTGTTTAGGATTAAATTTTCTTAGTTGTTTAAAGCTGCAAATTTACATTTGATTGTTCTTACAAGCATATGTCTAGCTGTCCATAATGTTGATTATTGGTATCCATCACATTTCTCTTTTTAACTATTCCTTCTTATGTAGTGTTGCAGATCCTGGAGCAGTAAAAACAAACATTATGAGGGAACTACCACAATGTCTTTCCCTTCTGGCATATTCTGTCCTGAAACTTCTGGGGATCTTGCAACTTCCGGAGAAAGGGATCGGCTCAATTCTTGATGCAGCCCTTGCTCCACCTGTAAGTCTATCACTTCTTTTTCATCTTTCTTTCAGATTGTTTAGTCATGATGAAGCTCCTAGCACCCTAAATCAAGATTAGGATAGTCTCATCCTGTGGAACATAGTTTGTTGTCTACCCACATAATTGGCAAAGCGTACCTCTAAATAAGAAAGTCCAGAATTTTTATTTGGAAATGTCCTATACGGTAGGATAATAGCATGCTACAATAGATCGAAATCTTTTAGAATTCAAAGATATATTAGAAGTGGATAGTTGGAATGTTGGATATTGATGAGTTTAACCAGATAAGGAACTGGGTTATATATATTTGGTTGATAGATATATAGAATAACAAAAACAAGCACCACAACTGAAACGAGGTATTCTCCTTCAGGCCTTCACCTATAAACATACTGTAGAAGATAAAAACACTTGTCTATTGGACATGCAAAACCATAAACACCAATTCAATGAAACTGCTGGATTGTAATTCTACTAATGCTTTACCGTCTGATAAATTGATTGGTTTTGTCCATTTGTGTTGAATGCTTGGCACTAGTTCAGACTATTTTTACCACTTATGACTTCATTTTAGAGCAGAGACATGGGAAATTTCAATCAAATAATCAAGTCTTTATCCTAGGACATATACTTATTGACATTATGCAAGGATTTATGAACTAATCACAACAGTAGGGACTTTTTATCGTATTGCTGTGAGGATCAACCATCTCTTTTTTGCAACAACTTATCATGCAAATTTTAGGTGTGGCACAAGGAACTCCATTTGCAACAATGATGTGCAAATTTCGCACCTAACTCTTTCCCCAAAACTAAAAGTCATGATTCTCTCTGATAATTCTCTTTTTAGCATAACACAGTCATGATTCTGGCAGCCCTGGAGTTTCCGCAGCTATTGAAAATATAATTCGAACTTTCAAAGTATCATACTGTTCCATTTGGGTGCCTTTTTTATTGACTGTTTGCAGTTTACACAACTTCAATTCAAGTTTCACTTTCACCTTTCTTGGAAGGGATCTTGTCTGTTTGCAAACTGATCGCTTGGTAATATTATAACAGGAAACTTCTGGGATGTACTTCTTTGGAGGAAACGGCAGGACAATCGAGTCTTCCCCCCTGTCTTACAATTCTACTCTTGCAACCAGATTATGGTCGACTTCATGTGACATATTTCTGGAGTTGGAGCACATGTACGAAAAATCTACTGTTAATGACTAGACCAGATTTTTGTTTTCTATGTGGTAGGCAACTAGACAAAAATCCGAGACATGATTACATGAAAATCTACTATAGTTTTGATCGAGTTACTAAGTCATTTTTTTCCCACTATGGAAAGGGTGAACAGTTAAATTTTGGGTTGTAGATTTCATTTCTTTCTTAAACCTCAACTTATAGAGTATCCATGTATTAGTTCATCTTTAGGTGTTGGAATATCATTCAGCAATCAATTCAAAATAAGTACTTCCACAGTTTTTCAGGTGATAGTGCGGTACCCGGCATTTTCGCTTACATCTAAGAATAGGGAAGGTTGCTACCGCCAAAATGGAGTAATACAAGTAGAATTTAACCAACACTTTTATACAAACTTAACATATAACAATGGTGGGGTGAGAATCGATCCCAAAATGGGGGAGAAGCTTTTACCACTTGAGCTACCCCTCACTCTCTGCTATTCAAATATTCAATGATATTTAATGAGTAAATATAGTACGGAGTATTATATTCCATATTTCTACCCCTTGTCTATATTAATCGAACACCTTTTTCTTCAAGTTTCAAAAAAAGAAAACACTTCATAATAGCAACTCATGAAAATTATAAAGCACATCTTAGTAGAGTACATGTTAATACTTGTATTGAAAGGCTAGAAGCCTAGAAGAAAGCTAAAAGAAGAAAAATACTCCGTACTTGGCGTATCGAATCTCATTTATCGCAATTTATATAATATAACTAGTTTTATCTTGTTAGATATAACTAATAACATAAAACAAATTATTTATTTGATATGAAATGAGCTGAAAATTATCTTTCAATCAAATGAATTAAAAAAAATAGTTTGTATATTGTAAAGTACAGCCGGTTGTATCATGTACACTCTCAAAATTTAAACAATTTAATACAGAGTAAGACTAAATAAAATTACAAGTAAACATTATAAGATGGAGCGACAGTTTTATAATATCAAAGTATTACGTATTATAAGTTGAATAATAAATATAAAATCGTGAAACATACATACTTATGCAGTAATTATCAATCGATTACTAATAATGTTGTTTCACAAGCAAAGTCAAAATCATGCTGCTGACCAAAAAGTTTTTATTTTTCATTTTTATTTTTTTATTTTTTTGACTAAATAAGATTTGGGCATATTCTTTTCAACGCAAGCCTCCATGTTACTTGGATACCCCTTTTTCTGTTTCTAGCATAAAAGGGCTAACATGACAGACTTTTAAAAGTTTAAGGTGCAGTATTTTTTTATGTTTTTTTATATATATATATATATAATATTTGCACATGAAAATATGAAATAATTTTTGTAGGTTATATTTTTGGACCATTTGGTAGTAAAATTACATTCCACCCAATAGTGAGCCACTTTAGGTGACAATGTCACAGAATTGTCTTTTGTGTATCCCTACCATGTACTTTGTATATATGCAGTATGCTTCGTAGTTCGTATAAAAAGCTAGTGTTTTTACCAGTAGTAAATACTTTTATGCACATTTTTTGGTCAGACAATCTAATGACCATCATATGATGATGAAAAGTGGTAGGGACTTGGGGAGTGTAAAAGTTAAAGAAAATGGACCACAAAACACCTAAAAAGTATATTGAGTAAATAATATCTTATCTCCGCCACGAATTGGTTACAACAAAATATTATTTAATATCTTAATATCTTAAAAATTACTCCCTCCGTTCCTAAATGTTTGATACGTTTAGAATCTTACACATANATTTATTTGATATGAAATGAGCTGAAAATTATCTTTCAATCAAATGAATTAAAAAAAATAGTTTGTATATTGTAAAGTACAGCCGGTTGTATCATGTACACTCTCAAAATTTAAACAATTTAATACAGAGTAAGACTAAATAAAATTACAAGTAAACATTATAAGATGGAGCGACAGTTTTATAATATCAAAGTATTACGTATTATAAGTTGAATAATAAATATAAAATCGTGAAACATACATACTTATGCAGTAATTATCAATCGATTACTAATAATGTTGTTTCACAAGCAAAGTCAAAATCATGCTGCTGACCAAAAAGTTTTTATTTTTCATTTTTATTTTTTTATTTTTTTGACTAAATAAGATTTGGGCATATTCTTTTCAACGCAAGCCTCCATGTTACTTGGATACCCCTTTTTCTGTTTCTAGCATAAAAGGGCTAACATGACAGACTTTTAAAAGTTTAAGGTGCAGTATTTTTTTATGTTTTTTTATATATATATATATATAATATTTGCACATGAAAATATGAAATAATTTTTGTAGGTTATATTTTTGGACCATTTGGTAGTAAAATTACATTCCACCCAATAGTGAGCCACTTTAGGTGACAATGTCACAGAATTGTCTTTTGTGTATCCCTACCATGTACTTTGTATATATGCAGTATGCTTCGTAGTTCGTATAAAAAGCTAGTGTTTTTACCAGTAGTAAATACTTTTATGCACATTTTTTGGTCAGACAATCTAATGACCATCATATGATGATGAAAAGTGGTAGGGACTTGGGGAGTGTAAAAGTTAAAGAAAATGGACCACAAAACACCTAAAAAGTATATTGAGTAAATAATATCTTATCTCCGCCACGAATTGGTTACAACAAAATATTATTTAATATCTTAATATCTTAAAAATTACTCCCTCCGTTCCTAAATGTTTGATACGTTTAGAATCTTACACATAGGAGAATCTTTTAAATTACTTTCAATATATAAAACAAAACATTGTCATATGGGGTCTCGTTTGATTCGTCTTAATGAGTACATTATTAATATTCAATTGCTATAATTTTTACATATGCACAACAAAAGATATTTAAGGTCAAACAAGTGCATTGGCATATGTGCATTGGCATATGTGCAGGTCAAAGCGTATCAAACAATTAGAAACGGAGGGAGTAATATTTTTGTTCCAACTAATTCGTGGCGGAGGTAATGTATATATATATAAATCATCAACTTCGAATAAATTAGTTGTAATAATTGATTTTTACACATGTCAATGCATATTTTAATCTGATCTATTTAAAAGTATTTGTATAAATTATAAAAATGCGCCTTAATATGGACTATATGTTTGTTTAATTCATAGAAAAATGTTAAAAATAAGGGAATGAATAGTGTAAAAAGTCCAAATTGAAAAGTTGTAAAGCTAGAGATACTTTTTTGTGAGAGATTAAAACACTATTTGATTTCCAAAATTGGGTTTCCAAAATAGAAGAGAATGGATATAGAAATTTCTTGTGAACGACCACGAAACACGTGGATTAGAATCTTCCTTTAAAATCTTGATTCATACCGCAGACACCATCGTTCAAGATTAAGACATCAGTATTATCGTTGGAAACATGTTCTCATATGCAATGTACCAACAAATAAAGCGCATGTAAAGACGATAAATGCATTCACTTCTCTGAAATCCTTAAATCTAAAATGAATTAAGCTCAATTTATCATAAACGTATTCAAAGTATTGACCCCCTCTCCTCTCAACGAAAAAAGTTATGGCCCCTTCTATATGTATCTTCTTTTTTCTTTATACGAATATATCAAAGTGTTATTTTATGTGGTACAAATTTTTTTCGCGTGCATTCATTAATAACATGATATGGAAAATCCAAAAAATACGAAAAGAAAAGAAAAGAAAGACGAAATGATAAAATAAAATACTAGTACTAAAAGAAAGCAAGAGACAGAAAGAAGTAGGTAGCGCCGAATGGTTGCATTATTGCTATAATACAACTATACAACCCATTTGAATTAGATAGGTAGCAACTGAAAAATCAGACAATATTAGTATTTATGTGGAGTGATAACCAATTAAAAACAATAATTTTACAGGTGACAAAATTATAATATAACCCATATTTATGCTACACTGACATTATTATATATTTATATATGGAACACAAACAATTTTTTTGCATTTCAAAACATTATTACATGTGCCAAGGATATCTTAAATAGTGTAATTTTCTCAACAATTTCCATCTAAATGCCAAAAAAAAATAAAAAGGGTTTTTCTAAGGTGTACCCATATGTTTTTGCGTTTTCTAAGTTGTACCCAATATTTTTCAAAATTCTAAACTGTACCCTTAAACTCACCTAATTTTCTAAGTTGTGCCCTTTGGAATTAAATTTCCATTGAAAATTTTCGTTATTTTTGTTTTAATTAATTCTTTTATTGTAATTAATATTCAAAAGATTTAGATTTATCCCTTAAGAAACTTCAAAAGAGTATGACTGAATAAAATTAACCAAATTTGTAACTTAAAATTGGCTAAAAGGGGCACAACTAAATAATATTGGTTAGACCAAGGATATTACTGAGAATTTTGAAAAACATTGGGTACAACTTAGAAAACGCAAAAAAATCATGAGTACACTTTAGAAAAATCCAAATGAAAAATATAAACCTATTTTGACTATTACCGCCGCAGAGTAGTTGCAAAACATAAAGAGTTGGAGAAATATATACTACCTTCGTTTCTAATTATGTGTAACACTTGTATAATTTGTGTTATATAAAAATTCAAGTGTTGCACATAATACGAAACGGATGTAATACACAAAAAATTACTGATATGAAACGGAAGCATTGTCTAAATATAGTAATAGGCCGAAATGAGCGGCATATCGATAAGAGGTCAATGATTCCTCGTGTACGAGTATCTAGGGAGTGAGAGATTACAAATAATTAGAAGCAAAAAATAATAGCAGTGCGCTGCGCTTTGCTGGACGCTAGTAAAAGAAACCTGAGAAGCAGAAACATCCACAACCACAGCAACATCCAGCTATTCCAGCTAAGCCAATTTGAATAACAATAAAAATGTACACACACACTGACCACACCAAATCACTATAGAATCCAATGACCTATAAAGTTATCAATTTTCTTGTTGCCCTACAATTCATTCCATGCATATGCACATACAAAGTCATACAACCCCCTTTAATTGAAAACAATTTGAGGAGCTAATTTCATCAATTAACTATTAATGCCAACTCACTACCATCCAACCTAACCTAAGCTCCGTTACAATCCACAAAGTACTAATTTCGCTATCAATAAGCGCCAAGTGGCCATCTACACCATTCACCTTGACAGCGAGTGATCAAGTAGGATTATATTCCACTTGAATCGACTCGTTAATTACACACCTAAACTAAGGACAATGCCGACGCCAATACCATTGCCCAAATGTGCAATATTCATTCATACTTATATTTATATACCCACACTGTTCACGTTCGCTAACACATGAATAAATCCAATGAATATAATAGCTTACAACTTACAAGAACCTGACTCAGTCCCAAAAAAAAGGTAAAAAAAATACTTAACCCAAAAACACTATAATGACTTTCCCCTTTTTTTTTCTTTCAGAAATAGTTTCTGTGTTTTTCCTTTTTACCCTTTTTCAAACTGTTTCTCCCATAAACAAGATTAAAAAAGTTAGGAAAAAGGAAAATAAAACCTTATGAAGACAAATAGAATAGGAGAAGGGAGGAAAAACGACGGGAAATGACCCACCAATTAGCTCACCACCGAACAACGTTTGCCCTATATGCAGCTGTTGTGCTCACTTGACACTTTTGGGAGGTGAACCTTTAGACGTGACCCATAGGCATAGCAGAGGCAGCTCCACGACTCAATGTTATAATTATTACTTAACGTCCTGTTTTCGCACGCTTCATCCCACTCGTATTGAAAGGAGATACACTTCCACTTGGACCAGGACTGTCTTCTCTAAAATTTGAGTTCAGCATAGCCAGCTCCCTAAGTTGCTGCCTTTTGTAAAAGTCTTGTGATTCATCCTACAGAGTACAGACAGAATCACAGTTAACAAATAAGAAAAAAAAAAAACAAAACAATGAACTTTCAGAAGTAAATAAGACTTTCTAACACGTGCTAGCTGATTATTAACTACACAAAATACGGATATTGGATTATTGATTGATAACGAGTCTAACTTAAAAGGAATTGGAGTTAAATACCACGGGCTTTAGCAACTCTTCTAGGATTTCTTTAGCTTGTCGCAGCTTCATGTCAACAATATTGGGAGCCATATCAGCCTCGATCAAAATATGAAGTGGCTCATTCAGGTGTTCATAACCAGGTCTTCCTCGAAGCTTTTCTTCCTAGATTTACAAAACAAGGAAAAAGAACATGAGCTACAAGAATGGGTGATGATAATACTAAACCTACTAGGGAGATGAGCAATCAATTCCTATTGTTAGGTGGATCTATTGAACGATAAAGATGCATCATATTAAGTGGATGAAAAAGCTTGCCTTGTCCGGATCTTTTATTGATCCTTTCCCCCTAATGTACACACGACAACCAGTCGAAGCTTCAACGCGTTTCAGAGAATTTCCCCTGGGACCCAAAAGCCGACCGACAAAATTAAACTGAAACAGAAAGGCGAACTTGGTCAATACAAAAGCAGTCACTTTCAAAGGCTTTAGAGGTCAAAGAATCAAAGTCATATGGCATATAAAACTACAGGCATGGAGTTCAAAGGCAGACAATAAAGGCTTAGAATATTACACTTACGTTGGGATATGAATCTACTGGTATTTCCAGTCGCATTATTCTTTTCACGGTATATGAGCTAGGGCTCGCAGGTGCCCCTTGCCAATCCATCGACATTCCAGGTGTACCACTTAGTCTCTGTTTACAGACATCATAATTCATTACAATTGACAACCAAACAATATACATTGGTGAAGAAATAAAAAGAGCATAGAGCACCTAAGTCCTAACAACAGCAACACTACTATTCCAACTCCTCTAAAGAGACTCCCAAAGTTAACTATGACAGCAAGAGGGGGTCAAAAATAAAGTAGCCTTACTTCTGTAATGACAGAGGCTGTTTCCAAATCAACGTTCACTCTAGTTAACGCCCAATTTGTAACAATCCAAACCAAAGAATAGGCTTGGAGCATCCAAAGAAACCAGATATTAGGTATAGAAGCCTAAAACACTTGAATCCAGCTCAAGTAAGAATAACATACAATAGCAGCTCCATAATCACTCAAAACAAAAAGGGAAAATAAATCATAACAAACCATCAGGTTGTTCTCAAAAGCTCCCTGAAAGCTATGTCCGGTTGAAGAAACTCCTTCCTCGTTAGCTTCCCATAGAATCATTACTTGGCACTTTTACAAACTGTGTCTCTCTTCAGCTTCCAACACATCTCTACAATTCCGCTTCTCTATCCTTTACTTACATTGGTTCAGTTTTTCAACAGTCAACACCCAATCGATTTGGGTGTGCGTTTAAGCTTTTCATGTTTGGGTTTCCCTAGCCCTCTTCATTTCCCTCCCCCCTTCAGTCCAACCATATTACACTCTTCGCTAAAAATGATGAAAGACTTTGATATTACAAAGATCAATGAGACCAATGACTCTGGGTTTCCATCACGAGAATCTCATTGAGAAGTTTGATCTGCAGGAATGAAGTTGGTCAAATTTCCAAGGAAAGAATTTGACAATAAAGGATACAATTCCATAAAATCTCGGAAAAAATCATTAGCCTTGGGCCAACACAAGGGTTATCTGATTAAAGCTGTTGCTTAGGTGACCAAATTCTGCCAAGTGTTCTAAGAGAGTTTTCATATTTATAAAAGAATATGACATAAGGCAAATCCATCCTTTCCTCCCACCCCCCACCCCACACCCACCCCCCCACCACCCCCACCCTCCCCCCCACCAACACCACCCCACACAACCCCCCCCTCCCCCCCCCCCCCCCCCTCAATCCCTAGTTCCTTCTGACACTGAATATTTTCTTTGGTCTCTCCCTCATTTTGGCACATTGGAGGAGGAGAAGATGATCGTAGGGAGGTGCTATGTCATTATCTCAAGCACAGATAGCCATATAAATCAATCCTACCTGCTAACTAGTAGTTATCAATGGTGTAAATTACAAAGTTGATCAGAAAAAAATAAGATGAGCATCTGTATCACTTCGATTATAGTATCATACAGTAGCTAGAAGGTAAGACTTCAACAAAAGCCAAACAGATTCCCCATAATGTAAAGATAAAAGTAAAGCAGCAAAAAGATCTTCACTGTGATCAACAGGTCAATTTGCCATGCATTCAGTGTAGTATTACTACCGGAAATAGAGGAGAAATCTTTTCAGAATGTATTCCCATGGCATGCAAGTGAATTTTGTACACCAAACAACAGTTGAAGAGAATGAGAGCACGACCAAGTAAAGATGGGCCCAGAAGATCAAAATCACTTTTATACAATAACCCAATTCAAAATCTTACTGAAGCTGGAGAGGTGCTTATCACCACAGTTTGCATGAATATTAGCTATGAAGTGGCAGTCGTTCACCACTCAATGACTCACCATAAGGACTTCGAAATAAGCCAATTTAAGAGGATTAGACATATACTTGCATTCTCCAAGCCTGTACATAAGTACATAACAAAATATCCGAAGTTGCCTCACGTAAATTCCATCAAACATTTATTTTGGAGCGTTAAATAACAGAAATTGGCACTAAAAAAACCACACTCAGTTTAATAAATAGTCATTGGTATCACCTCAATCCTCTGAATAAGATGAATACTAATACTCACCGCTGCCAGCTCACCAAGTGAAGAGCAAGAGCTCAAATGAACTGTCTACTCTATAGAAATAACCTTTCGAAAAAATGTTCATAGACTATCTATTTCAAAGCAGCTTTCTTGTTTTACTGAATCGGGACCTACAGCTAGTCCATAAAACCTTGAACAACACGAACAGATGAACTGAAGATGAGGATGCCAAAAATGTAGAGCTAATTGGATAGTCAATTCCTTCAAGAAATTTCTCACAGAAGGTATTCCTATTTTAGACTAGAATAGAACTGAAAATAGTCTCACGAGCAAAGATAGCACATAGAGCACGATACAAACACAATTTAAATACAAAGAAACAAAATTACCTCCTGTTGCAAGCCATTCCATCCGGCATATCCACCTCCATGCATACTAGAAACCATATTTGCAGATGCCATAGGACTGGGGCTCCTATGTTGTCGTCTATCAAAATCGCCGAATCCTTGACTAGGCAACATACCTGAAACCCTCAATATCTCTGCAACAAATTAAAAAGGCGTTACCATGTAACTATGTAAGTGACAGCAGGAATACATCCCACAACCAACAGAACAGTAAACATTGTAGAGTATGCAACACCCATTGAACTAATTCGTGATCGATTGATTAGACAAACACGAACAAACAATAGTCATGTTTTTCTCATAGCTCTTCACATATACAATAAATAATCGAAACAACAAAACTAAATTCAACAAAGTGAGGCTCGGAAAATAAGCGATGTGTGTCTAGTATCACGAAAATGCAAATTCCGGGGAAATATCAATCTCATTGATATCCAAATTCAATGTATCAAACAGGAATTTGAAAGTAAAATCCGGAATTTATTTTAAAAAAGCAAATTCAAGGAAACATAGTCATAGGAAGTTTGTTTGTAGAAGACTTCATCCCACATTTTTCGTCATGATTACAAAAAACCAGCCACTTGATTAACTAAGGGCCCGTTCGTTATTGTTTTGTTTTGTATTTTACAGTTGTCTCTAGATGTAAGTCATCATACGATACAATACAATTCACATCATACAACTCTTTAGACCAAACCCGAAAAATAAAACCGGTCTAAAAACCAAACACGCCATCAGCTCGGAAATTCCGACACTCGAAAGCACATTGCAATCCGCTAGGGTATCGAAATCACAATAAAGCTCACCTTAATTCCAGGCAATCAAACAAACAAACAAATACAACTCACAACAAACATACTGTATACAATCAACAACAACAACTAATTAGGTTTAATCGCCACATTTTCGACACATGTCGAAAATTACAAGTGACAAATATGAACGTAAAAATTAAATTTTAAACACTTATAGTTACATTGACCATGAGTCATTCATTTTACTCACTACAGTGGCAAAAGCGTGATTACTTACTAAACAAAAATGTGAATTTATATTTCTTTATTTTTATTTTTATTTTTTTGTTAAANTTTTTTTTTAAAAAAAAAAAAAAAAAAAAAAAAAAAAAAGCATGTGGTGGTATTATGTGACACATGACATAGGTATAGTTGTCGAAAAAATGAATCAGATTATTGATTATACTCTCTAGTGTGAAAATTCAATTAATTAATTATTTAATTGTAAACTTAACTAAAATTAATAATAATTAAAAGTAGGTCTAAAATTTTTTTTAAAAAAAAAAAAAAAATAGATCGAAGAAAAAGGAAAAAAAAGAAAAAAANGAAAAAAAAGGAAAAAAAAAAAAAAAAAAAAAAAAAAAAAAAAAACCTTGATTAAGGAGGCGGCTGCAAATGGGGAGGACTTGCATGAAAGGGCCTAATTTCTGGTGTTCAGCCAATAACTCCGTTAAGTACTGACTGTTAAGAAAATTAACGGCGGAGTTAGTATGAGTTAACGGAATTTAAAGAGAAGAAGAGTGACGTGGGAGTGACCTGTCATCAGGGGGGGCGGCGGAGGAGGTTCTAATCTGAGGAGAGACTGCTCTAGCAGGGGAGAAGTTGGGGTTGTATAAACCTGACATACTTTTTTTTTTTTTTTTTTGTGGGGGGGAGTGAAAAAGGTGGTGGTTGATGGTGGTGGAAGGTGGTGGAGAGGAGGAAGGAAAAAGGAAAAAGGAAGTTAAAAATAAAAATAAAAAAAAAGGAGAGAGAAAGAAGAGAGAGAGAGGGGGGGAGGAAGGAGGGTTTTTTTTTTTTTTTTTTGGGGGGTTATGTTGCAGGAGAAAAGGAGGAGACAGAAAAAGGGGGAAGGGTGAGTGTTTATTTTAATTTCAATTTAATGAGAACAAAAAATATTTAAAGAAATAAGGGTTTTTTGTGTTTTTGGTTTTGGTTGTGTGTAATTATTAATTATTAGTACCTGTTTGTATTTGTGATTTGTGTATTTCTTTCTCTTTGGTGGGGGGTTTTGTTTTGTTTTAGGGTTTGGTTTTGATCCTAACGCGGTGTAAGGATATGATCGTAAACCTGTAACGTTGGTTGTTGAAGTATGCAATATAGGAGTAATAACTTGGATTGGGTGCTGGAAATGGAATTGACGAATGTGGGAAGATGGTTTTTTGTGGTTTGCTTATAAGCAGGAGTGTTTTTATCAATTGGTGTTAAATGCAGGTGAAGTTGACTAGCTTGGTTGAATATCTTGAGAGGGGGTATAGCGTACAAGACTTGGGATAAACCTGTTCATGTCGCAAACGAGTTGATGCTTGGCCTACTTCAACTAGTTATCTTTGTGTCTCCTTATACGCATAAACAAATAACTACTCGATATAACATATTCATGATATCTTACATTACGATTTAAGGACTCACGGGCTCAAAACGTCACTCTCTATCTGTAATATGCTTTGGTCTCGTGGCTCATTCATATCCCCCCCAAAAAAAATCCACTATAAAGTAATTTGGGTGCGTTTATTTTTAACTTAATTTTCCATACATGGCAAAAAGATTAGCCATTTTTCTTTAACTTTTCATTTAACTGCAATTGTTGACCAAAAACACTTCAACTAATTGCAATTGTCGGCCAAAACTAGCAAAATTTAGGTAAAGTTGAGCAGGCTTTTCAAAGTTTCTCAAGTAAGCATAGAATTTTAGCCATTCGAGCCTAAAAACACATGATTAGGGTTTGTTCGAAAAACAATTGAAAGTCTAATGCCCGCAGTCAAAGATTTATTGACAGAATAAATCAAATTTATTGATTTTGTAAATTGACGTGATGTCATATTTTAGGTGCTCCTTATGGTTGATTTTAGTCATAGAATTATTTTTGCTTAGTTTAATTGGTAATTAGCTCACTTTCTTTTTTACCAATATTTATCCTTTATATTAATCCTGAATCCATTAACTCCATCTTTTTTTACCAATATTTATCCTTTATATTAATCCTGAATCCATTAACTCCACACTTCTTACCAATGAAAAATGTAAAGTGACACCATAAATTGTCTCTAAAGGCGCCACGATGATTAGCAATCAACCTTGGCCACAAACGTTGACCAAAAAGTTACTCAACATCCCTTAATTAGTCAATGAGACAATGGACACAAATCTCAAAATATGTCTAAAGTAGCAACAGATTTAAATTCACAAATTGAAACGGATTTTAGTTGTTTAGAAAACAATCCTCCCTATTCCAAGTGATTATGAGATCAATTATCATCATCACCCTTATGGCTTTGAAAATCTGAAAACCCAAAATATGCAAAATAAGACTCAAAGCCCAAAAATTTTAAATCAATCCAATTGTTGTGCTAGAGACTAACAAGTGTACCACATATTTCGAATCACGTTCAGGCCACACCTGTGGTGCAATTGGATGAATGTGAGTTGTTGCATCATGGCGCAATCATTGAAAGAGGGTTTCTTGCGCTATGTTGCAACAACTTTCTTTTGGCATTAAATAACCTCGGTTATTGGGTTTTATTCACATGTTCTTAATTTCACTTACTTTTATCCTCTTACTTACTCATTTTCTCAAACACGTTTGCATAAATGATTTCTCAAGTGATTTGTTTGTTTTGGGGTCAAAGTGATGTTAGATTGCTATTCCAAGACTGCATCCCCTGTGAAGTCCTGTTGTGATACACTACGGAAGTTGATATAAATTTATGTGTCGTAGTATTGAGTTCCCCCCTACAAAATTCACATCTGCTATGATGTAGTTCTTACCCATTCATGTGGTCTTTAAGATCTTTGAGCTTATTTTTGTTTGATTGTTGATGCAGGTCTTGGTTCTAGTCTTTCCTTATCTACTTCCAACCATGATTACAAATTTTTATTTTATTATAGAATTCGTATTAGTTCCGTAATTTTATTTCCTACAATTAATGCTGGTGTTTTTCTTGCTTTCATAGGTACCATGTTCTGGTCTTTCTTTGTTTATGTCCCTACTTTGTACATATACTTATTAATTATTAACCTTTTATTCGTATCATACAAACATCCAATATCCATAATGTTTCTCTTGTTTTACATGTGCATATTTCAATTCACTAATTTTTATAATAATAAATAAGATCGCTAAATCACGACTAATAATATTGAAACTAGCTTTGGTCCCCGGGTGTTGCCCCGAATCATTTGATAAAATTTTATTTTAAGACTTCTTTCATACGTTTAAATTTGCCTTTTTCATAAAAATTTAAAATATTGTAATTATATATTAATTAAATTTAATGTTGTAACAAACGGAATTGTTAAGTGAACAAATAGGAGTATTATTATGAGATATTTACAATAAATAGCCATTAAATATTTTATAATTGCGATAAAAAAGTTTCAAATAATTACGAATATAATGTGATTTTAATATGGTTGTTGATAAAAAGATTGAATATATGTTTTACGCTTCAACTGTTGAACATATGATTTCAAAAGAAACTTAATGAATCTAAATAAAAGATCAATTGTGATATTCACAATGAGATAAAATGAAGATGAAATTATCATTAAAAAAATATGTATTCATTTCGTTCTTCACATATTTTATTTATCATACGTAGAAAAGGAATTATTAATTTTACTGAGTTATTACTTTTTTACGATGTACATGATATAATAGATTGTTGTGGAAAAATAGACAATAATGACATATAGCTTAATTGGTANTTTGATTTTCTACAAAACATGGGAATTATATGTCTCATATGTCAAAGGTCATGGGTTCGATTCTTCGCCTTGCATTTTAGGGGTCGTTTGGTTTATTAGGGAAGTGCAAATTCCCATGAAATTACAATTTGTGGGAAATATATTCCTAACATCAATTGAGAATTTAACAATTTGTTTGGTTAAGAATGAAGGAAGTGAATTCCCATGAGAATTATAACTTACCTTATTGTAATTTCATGGGAATTTGCACTTCCCTAATAAACCAAACGACCCCTAAAATGCAAGGCGAAGAATCGAACCCATGACCTTTGACATATGAGACATATAATTCCCATGTTTTGTAGAAAATCAAAATTTCCATGAATTTTCATTGCCTCCAATTTTACTTCTTTGTGTCAACCAAACAAGAAGTAGAAAATGAAATCATGGGAATTTTGAATGCCCACAATAAATTTAGCCAACCAAACAATACCTTAATGTATAGTAGTTGATATATACTGGCACTTAGATTGTTAATTAATCAAAATAATGATCAACCATGTATGGTATATGCATGTCTTATGTGCAAGGGCGTCACAGCATGTCTTATGTGCAAGGGCATCTGTGACGCTTAAAATTCGATTAATGGTGCTACATAATGCTTCTGGATTCTATCAACATTATTTGGGTATGTAAGCATTTTTCTTGAATTCTCATTCTCGACAACTACTTCAATTATTACTTTTATATTCTGTGCCAACTCACATTCACATTGCTTGGTGTGCGAGCATCCAAAAGCTCATAACAAATGTTTGAAAAAAATTTGTATCCAAAAGTCTCAATTTTTGGGAGATAACCATGTTCTTTTTTACTTGATTTCATTTTTATTCAGTCAGTTCAACTTATCTCCCACTGGGTTATGCTTATGCTTCAGTTTTTTTTAGTATTATTTCAATGCAGTAAGTTAGGCCTTTTTATTGTTATTTGTTAGTAGTTTGATAGTTATGTTAGTTAATTTGACTAGAATCCAATTTGTGAAAAAGTATTTGACAAGCAAGTTATTGATGTTTTTGTTATACGTAATAATTAAAAAGGTAATTGCACTTGAAGGATGACACTGTCTAAATATTTTTAGATGGAGGGACATAGCTTTAAAACTTAATATCTCGGAGGCATGGTGTAGAAAAACCCTTTTTATTTTAAGTTTAACAGTTTTGGTAAAATTCAAACCTCCTGCTTCAAAAAACTCTTCTTACTAAACACTAAAGCAAAACAAATTTCCCTAAGCTCATCCAAAGTAAAATCTAGATAAGCTGATTGAGAAGGATGTCATATCCTCAAACTTGTCTCTAATCCCCCAATACTGCAGGGCATTACACCACAACATCCATAACAATTGTACCCCTTCCACAACAACACCGAACACTGCAACTCACCGAGTCATTGCCTCCAAACTCGCCCCAAACCCGTCATTTAAAGCAATCGTACCCCTTCTTTTGTTGTTTGATATGATTTTTAGGTTTTCAATTGTATTGGTATTTGTTATGTTCGTTGATCATATTCTTGATTATTATTGTGATCATGTGTATACTTTAGTCCTTTAATTATAGGGTTTTAATTAAATATAGAATGGTGGGAAAGAGGATTACGTGGAAGGGGGTTAATGGGGAAGAAAAATTATGAATGAGTGATTGATGAGAAAAACAAATGGCTGAAAAATAGCAAGAAGAAAGATGGCGGATGAATGGAGTTGGGAAAAATTGTCAGTTACTACCTTTTAAAACTTCAACTATTTCACTATATACCCCTGAAATACTACAAAATGCACCAAATACTCTCGTTGTTTTAAAAATGCACAATATACTCCTGAACTATGTAAAAAATGCATGATATGCCCTTACTGCACAAGTATCCAACAACCGTTAACTCTTTCTTCTTTCTTTCATCTCCTCCTTATTCCTCTTTATTTTTTCCACTTACTATCCTTCAATCCAAAAGCCCCTTAATTCACCTTCTTCTCCTTTAATAAACTCTAGGGATGATAAGTTAATTTAATAAAAACCCAAATTATTAAGATTCCTCTAACTAAAAATCCAACCTTTTATATACCAACAAAAGCATGGTAATTTGAGAACAAAAACTTTTCTTTATCATTACCCATAATATAACTAAAATTTGCAAAAATAAAAATAAAAAAGAATACGATATTTTTCAAAAAAAATTTTAAAAACCAAACTTTAACCAACAAAACCATCCAAATTATAAACCCAAAAAATCAAAACCCATAATCAACATAAGGAACAACATGTTGAATGAGACAAATTGCAATTCCAACAATATCAAATTGGAAATCGACAATGATTTCGAGCAAAAGAGAATCATGAGGAATAGAGGAGATGGAGGAAGAAATGGAGATTGTGAATGGAAGATGGTCAGGGAAGAAGATGAAGTTAGTGGTCAATAGTATTTGCAGAAATGATGACAAAAGTGGTGTTATTGTTGTGGTCGAGATTGTTAGGCCTTCCATGAAGAGGATGGGGTTTTCATGAATTTACGCCATTTTTGAAGCATCAAGATTTGATATAATATGATTGATTTTACAATGGAGGTTTAATTAAAGAGTGAAATTGAAGGAGAAGTAAGTGAATTAATGTTTTTTTTTTCAATTGAAGAATTAATGGTATTTTTGGATTTAAGGAAAAGAAGGTGAGGAGGAGGATGAAAGAGTTAACGGTTAGTTGATGGTGTTGTGCAATAAGGGTATATCGTGCATTTTTTACATTGTTCAGGGATATCTCGTGCATTTTTAAAACAACAAGGGTATTTGGTGCATTTTACAATAGTTCGGGGGTATATGGTTAAATAGCCGTTAAAATTTTTTTTATCAGTTACCACCTTTTACAAAATTTTTTGTCAACTACCACCTTCTAAAATTTTTTTTTGTTAATTACGACCTTAGGCAACTTTTTTGTTAATCACAAGAGAAATTGATGAAGCTTAATGGAAAATTTACCTACCCTTTATAAACACACAATTGATTGAAGCTCAATTAATAGTCTTTAATTCCCAATTGGTACTTCTCTTGTGTTTTTGTACGGTATAAAAGTTTTTGAAAAGGTGAAATGAGTGGTAGGTTGGATGATTGATTTTGAATAAATGTTGAGTGACTAATATAAGTGAAGGATGGAGGATGGAGTGTAAGTATCAAAAAAATTACTTACAAAACCTTTTTTAATTGAGTCAAAGTAAAAGTCCGGCAATCAAACCGGAAAAAGTCATGTGAGGTTGTAATTAACAAAATTTTTTTAAAGGTGGTAGTTGACAAATTTTTTTTAAAAGGTGGTAACTGACAAAAAAAAGTTTTAAAAAGGTGTCAACTGACAATTTTCCCAAAAAAAAATACTGAAAATGAAAAAAGAAAAAATATACTTCAAGTGGGAAGTCAAATAGAAAAAAGGTCAAGTAGGTAATTAGGATACTAACTAGTAATTTAGCCTGGGCGATGCCTCGGGTCGATCTCAAAATATCAAATAATCCGTTTGTATCTTTTTACTTGCTACATTAGGGTTTTTGGCACCAGTTATAGTGTAACTTTGACTCACTTTAGTGCTTTATATGTAAAAAAAAAATATAGCCATATGGAATCTTGTTTGATTCATTTCGATGTAAACTTTCCAAATATATACTTATTATAATTTATTGAAATATATAACTCGAGATTATAATTTTTAAAGTTGTTTATTGGGAAATGTGAAAAAGTAAATGTAGCAAGTAAAAAAAGACGGATGTAATATGTTATTATTCATAAATTTTTATTATTTTTTTTGTAATTAATTGGCTCATGCAAAATTGATAAAGATTATGTTTCCATGATAAGATTGTCGTTAAAAAAAAATATCAATTTTTTCGGAGGAAAATAACCATTATCGGGCACTTGAGATAAGGAAATGTGTTAGTAATAGTCTCTTATCATGCCTCTTAGAAATGTACATATTTGTGCATGTATTTTTAGTTACATGTACTCATGTAGCTATAACTCTTTATTATATTTTATTGTGAATAATTAATCAACAAAAATATAGTGGATTGGTGGTTGTGCATTTACATTTCATTTGAAAGGTCACGAGTTTAAATCTTAATGATTATATGTTGCTTTCATTCGTAATTTTTGGATGTATCGTGATGCAAAGTTGGCAAGAGGTTGTCATGTGGCACAATGCAAGTGAATATTGGGAGGGGGGGGGGTGGCTTACGTGGCCTGATATCATTTGAAAAAGACGATAGTTCAAGGGTACCATTTGAAAAATCCCTTATTATTATATATACATATATATATATTTTGCAATATATGTAATATTGAAGTAAATAAAATTGACTTTTATAGTTACACTTGGCATACCTAGATTTTTTTTAATAAAAGAATCATTTTGACAACAAGTATTTTAGAATCACATTATCTTATATGCAACATGTTACACAATAACTAAATGGTGCGGCAGCCCAATCAAAATCTAGGGTTTTAAGAGAAACCAATCGTCATCGTCGTCGTCGCCGTCATTTCTCTCTCCTCTGCGTGCTTCTTCTTCCTTATTCCACTAATCATCTCCCTTTTTATGCGAATTTATGCAACAATATTTGGTTTGTGCATGAATTTAGCAATTAATCTTGATTTTTCTCTTCAACAATATTGAATGTTTAATGTTCAATGTATTTCGAAATTGTAGGTTCTTATATTTCATCTCCTTTTATATTGAATTCGACTTTTTTGATACAAATCTTAAGTTTATTGTAGAATTAAGATTCTTAGGTTGCTTTTTTTTTTTTTTCAATTTGTAATTTCTATATCCATATTCCGACAAAGTAACCCAGATTATTAAAGTAAGTAACCACTTTTAGCATAAGTAACCATCATTAGTCTGATAAGTAACCACAACATTACTAACAAGCAACCTCGGTACTATTACCATAATGCTTTTAGAAAGTAACCACCATTGTTCATATAAGTAACCTTAGTATTACGAACAAGTAAATCACAATTGTCAATAAGTAACCACAATGCAAGTAACCTCAATACTACTCCTAATAGGTAACCATAACACTTCTAAAAAGTAACCATCATTGTTCATATAAGTAACCACGTTATTATTAACAAGTAAATTACAATTATCAATAATAAGTAACCATAATTCTTCTAAAAAGTAACTATCGTTGTTATGTAACCACAATGTTAATGACAAATTAATCTTCAATTATCAACATTTATAACATGTAAAGAACCATCAATTTTTAACAAAGTAACCTATAAGTAAATAATATAGTTCAAATAATTAGCCATTGCAATTCAAATAAGTGAAAAATTGCTTAAATAAGTGTATGTAAAATGTGAGTAACCATCATTGTTCAAATAAGTAACCATCATTATTCAAACATGTAACCATCGTTGTACTACTAAGTAACCATTGATGTGAATCCCAGAACAGAAGGACGATATTCACATGTATGGTCGCATCATTAATTGATGGTGCAACATGCCATACAGAAAACACGCCCTAACAATACAAAAATTAGATATGGCCTGCTCTTTTAGGCTGAACTGAATCATATTGAAATTTTATTTTATTTTTTTAGTTTTGAAAAAAAAAAAAAAAAAAACAAAATATATTGAACTTGTCTGAACTGGAAATAAGCTCAAAAGAACAAGGCCTAAATTGAGAAGTATTCAAGTTTTGTATGTGCATGTTACAATAGCCATGTTTGTTTGCAGGGATGAAACAAAGTATTGAGATGATAAGTATAAAAATAAAAAGTTTTAGCATATTAAACACAATTCAATTTTTACATATTTTCATATAAGAGATAGTAAAAATCAATTATACCACGACGTAATGCATTCCGCATAATAAATTCGTAGGATCATACTCTATAATTTATCACATTACAAATGGATTATTGGGAAAGGGATAATTTATGCATAGATCGACCATATAAGGTTATAAGTATTTTTAACCCACCGATTGAATAAATTACCCATTATTATTATGAAGATAAGAAATTGTTATAATGGGATCCTAAATACTCTTTATTAGTGGTGCGTTATTTACCTATTGAGTAGATGTAACATTATTCAGTATACAACTCTTTTTACACGTTACAATGCATATTGTGTCATATTTTTTTTGATGATACATATTAAGTTATAAAATGATGAATTGACCATCTTACATTCACACATAGTTTCATAGAAATTTAAAAACAAACCCCAAAAGAATTTTGTGGCCAAAAGTTAATGCTTACAAAAGTTAAACTACTTCGTACTTCTGTAGTATCTTCGAGATGGTGGCCTTGTGGTTTGCCGTTGCCCCTTAACCATTGGTTCATTGAAAACTTTCTATGATATACCACTAGTTGTTACAAGTGGTATATATTCTTAGAACTATTTTGGTTTAACATGCATAACTTTTTTTTCCTTAAAAAGAATTTCAGTAAAGCAATAACTTACATTCATTCACTATAATGACTACATTTTCTTATAAAAGTAACCTCATAATGTTTGTAAAAATAACTCCAATTGGCTATACAAGTAAAATCAATTAATATATATATATAAAACAATAATTTTTCATGTAAGTGACACTAATAGTTTATTTTACTAACCTTCGTCACCTAAAGATTGCATGTTTTCTTTTTAGGTTTTGCTAAAAAGTTTGCAACATTTTCTCACTTTTTTTAATTTTTTGTATGTTGGGCCATTATTTTTCTCACAACAATAACATTTCAAATTGGTCCCATCAATTTTCTCACATTATCTTTATCTAATCAAAAATTAAAAAATAATTATAACATTGGGAGAAAGACGGAAAGCGGGAGTAGTTAAAGGTTAAAAAATAACATTAATGAACAAAATTTAAGTGGTTTGATAGTTAAAGGTTTTCATTTTATTTTTAAGGTGGGTTCAAGTCTTGAAGACAAGGGCCACGTGGCACATAAACTTTCATTGAAACATCTTTTAATATATTATATAGATTATTCGCATATTATCAAAACAATTTTTTTTAATTGCTATAAACTTATCTTTTTTAACAGCGTTTTTTATTAAAAAATTACTACGGAGTACATATTTTACTTGACCAAAATACCCCATTCCACTAGGATGTTGTTAATTGTCAAATACTAAGTAGACATTATTAAAAAGAGAAGGAAAACAAAGATAGAAAACACAAATCAAAAGAAGAAAGAAAACGAAAGGTAGAAGAAAATGGGGTTAGTATGGCTAGAAGCAGCACTTCCTCTGGGAATCATCGCCGGAATGCTATGCATAATGGGCAATGCTCAATACTACATCCACAAAGGCTTTCACGGCCGTGTAATCCACTCTCTCTCCTCTTAGATCTACTTTGATTGTAATTTAATTTTGCGAAAAAAATTTTAAAATTGAAAACCCTAATTTTGGTTTCAGCCGAAGCATATTGGGAATGATCTTTGGGATGTTGCTATGGAAAGAAGGGATAAGAAGATGATGGAGCTTTGTGCTGAGGATAATAATCTTCCTAATACTCAGTGATTTTTGTTTTAAGGTATTTTGATTTTGATTTGATTTGGTGAATTAGGGTTTTTTTGGTTTTCGATTGAGTTTGGATTGTTGATTTTTTGAGTGTAATGTGAGATTTGTGGTTTGAATTTGAACTTATTTTCGTGTTAATTAGCCTTGTTTGAGCTAGTATTTGGTATTGAATTGATTTTTAGCCCTCTATTTTGACTTTGATTTGATGTGATATGATATGATATTTCCCTTTTTTTTTTTTTCGCGACTTAGGGTTTTTGGTTTTTCAATTGGGTGGGGACTATTGATTTTGAGTGTAATGTGAGTCTTGTGGTTTGAATTTGGATTGACTTTCGTGGTAATTAGTGTTGCGGTTGGTGTATTTAGACTTGTTCAATTAGTGTTCATTATCGAATTTTAATTTGATAATTGACATTTCTTTTTTCTTTTCTTGGTTTTCAAAGTGATTGTTGTTGATTTAGATTGGAATGTGGTACTTGTACTTTGAAAGTGGACATGCTGGTGTGTGAGTTGGTGGAATTAGTGACCTTTTGAACCATAGTCCGATATCTAAATCTTTTGAGTGGATGTTCATTTCTTTCGAGTGTGTAATTTAATTTTTGTGCTGAATTAGGAAAGCCAGAATAGTGTTAAAGGCACCATAGTTGACATACACATTTTAAACAAGAATTATAAATGTCGAAATTTGCAGAGGTATAATACTTTACAAAGATGGTTTTGTGGCTCCTCATTTTTGTTTAAGTAACCATTCGAAATGTTTTATTGCCTATATTGCACGCAAAATGGAGATTGATACAATTGGAAATGGAAATGACATACATCATACGGAATGGGAATGAGGAATGTCAGCTTTTCACATTATAAATTTATAAGGAAAATGCCCCAAAAATTGGTAATAGGTAGAGTAGATATAGTTAGGGGTGTGCAATGTATTTGAACATGTAGAGTAGATATGGTTAGAGGTGTGCTAAAATTTAAACGTGTAGTATACATCTAAAGTTATTTTGGGCTTTTTTTGAGGCTTGAACTTGGAGAAAACGGGAGCTATTGTTGAAAATCTGAGGCTGTTATGTAAAGATGAGAATTTTCTGAAGTTTCTAAGCTATTGTTGAAAACTTGAGCTATAATAAAATCGAAGTTTTTGCAAAGAGGGAAATTTGGTATGAAGAAGTTTTTTGTGCTGTATAGTTTATTGTTTTTGTGGGGCAATTTTTTGGGAGCATGTCCTTATGATTATTGGTTTTTAAAGAAAATCGTACATGTTGTTGTGTTTTTAGAAAGAGTGAAGGACTGCTGATTCTTAAAATAAGAATGGATTATTGAAGTAATTTTTCTCGCTTATGAATATGTTTTCCCTTTTTTCTTTGAATTGTAATTTCAATGAGAGTTGATGTAGTTCATAGGTCAAACATTCAAGCTTATTTTAATATATAAGATATAAAAATCAAGAACTATTTAGTTGTCCATCTTCGTGATAGTATTTCACTTTTGTTGCTGGCATGATTTTATCATCATTTTTTTGTAGGGAAACATCTTCATTCTTATGATAGCAGTCCTTTTTTTTGTGTATGAGAAGAGGAATTTATTCTTGGTCTTATGTAGTTATGTGTGTTGCTTCTGGAATAGATACTTCTACATTGTACCCTATTTTATGATTTGTTTAATGGATGAACTTGTGTTTGGAGTGAGTTTTGAACTATCTTTTGACATACATTCTCAGATTAATGTGATGAACTTAAGCTCCTTTTCTTGGTGAACATAAGCTCCTTGTTTTTTAGGGTTCTTATGTTTCTATGTGTGGGTCACTAGTCGAATTTTCATACTTTAAATTGGGTCTCATGACCCAAGTTGTTGGTGAAGCACAAACTGAATTGTTGAAGTATTATAATTTTACAACAAAACTGGCAAACCTAGTTTGTTTCTTCTTTGGAATATTATGGTTCATAGCAATGGAAAGGAATGACTTTAAAAAAGGGAAGGAAAGTTTGAAATAACCTCCAATACTCGATATAATGAATTAATGATGGGCAATGGAACCCATATTTGGTACAATTTGCAGCAAAGTCCTTAGACCAATATATGGGTTTTTATAGTTCTCTCTCCTTGTTTCCTGCTCTCATGATCTCACCTTGTATCTTTCGTTTGTTCGTTGCTGCCTGTTGCCTGACAAGGTACAAAGTACCCAACCATAGTCACAAATCACAATCCATCAAAACTAATTTGCTATTGTTTCTTCTCTCACTCAAATCAGCAAATTCTTCCATGGCTGCTTGTCAAGCCCTTAATTCAATGCAAGGCAGTTTCAGAATAATTTTACTTACTTCCAATACAGTTTCACGATTAGTTAAACTAATCGACCCTACCTCTATTTTCAAGTTAAATCCTTGTTTATTCATTTTGAGAATATTGTTTACCTTAAATTTTATGAACATGATGATAATGTTGAAGTTGTTGAAAATAGTGAAAGTAATTTGGTTGAGTAAAAAATGATTATGTTCGGAATGGTGTAATAAATTTCTTAGAGCGATTAATTTGGTAATTTGTTGGTTAGTGGAGGTTTTGAGCGGTGTTGTGTTGATATTGGTGGGGAATTGGGGATATAGTGACGTTATTAAGTTTTGAATTAACATTACCGGGGTTGGGTGGGTGGTGGTTTGTTGATAGTGGGTTAGATGTAGGTGGGGGGGGGTGATTAAGTAGAGTTGGGGAATCAAGATTTAGGAGTTTTTGTGGTTACTAAAACAGAAAAACAAGAGGGGGGGGGGGG
>PYUH01004033.1:2303434-2327031 GCA_016808085.1 Suaeda aralocaspica | reverse complement strand
AAAGTGTTGGGGGTTTTGTGGTTACCAAAACAAAAAAAAAAGGGGGGGGGGGGGGGAGAAGTGTGCTAAAAATGCTAATTTCACAACATCAAAGGAAATTATGTTTTCCATTAAACCCAACAAGTACTTGGATTTTCCTAAATAATCAAAAGTGGTTAAATCTTAATTTCACAACATCGAAGGAAAATAAGAATTTTCATTCTCTTACCCTTCCTCATTTACCTAACCCAACAAATCCCAAGTCCTTTGTGCTAGATTATCATAATTGGTTTGGTCTAAATTTTTTTCATAACCTTTTGATATGCATATTGAACCACTAATTTGAAGGACGCTAGGTAAAGGAATCTAAAATAATGAATGTTTTGAAGTTCCTTGTCTTTGCAACATGACAGGAATTTGAGGTTGGCTACATTAACCAAATTTGCTATCCCATGCTGCCATCCATGCAAATCCTTTCCCTCCTTACTTACGATCTAGTGTCACATGCTCATGAAAGCGCAATTTTTTACTTTCTCGGTTGTTTTAGGTGCTCCATTTGCTTTTGGAGGTTAAACTTTGAAAATTTGACCACAAATTGCTACTAATATTTATGAGATATTATAGTTAGAGGAGATCTCACTGGATTCAACTCAACATGAACTTTCATGATATGTTATTTTAGAATTTTTACTACTACGTGATTAGTGATTATAATGGTCGTATACGGTATTCCTACCATTTGTCAATTGAGACCTGTTATAGTGCATCTCCTTGTCATAAAGTTGAATTGGTTTTTTGGTGTGGTTCCTCCATCTATGTCCAACTACTCTTACCCTAATTCCTTAGAAGTTGTTTGGCCAGCTTCTTGGAAAGTTTCTAGGCCCAAAAAGCTAAAACTTGGCCAAACAAGTGAAAATGTAGGTAGTGTTTCAGCTTCTCTAAAAGCACTTTAGAGTCAAAAATAGGTCTAGAAGTAAAAGCTCCATATTGAAGCATCTGTAGTCAATTTCTCGAGGAGCTCTTTTCCCAAGTTGATATATATATATTTGGATGGCGAAGATGATTTTGACGGACGGTGGTTGGAATTGGCAGTGGATTGTGGTGAGTGATGGAAGATTGGTGTCGTGGTGGTGGAAGTGGAAGACTGGTTTCGTGGTGGTTGTGGTTCGTCCGATGAGTGGAAAGCTGGTGTCGTGGCGTGGTTGAGATTGATGGTGGCGATGGTGATGGAAAGGGCGGTTTCTACTCATGTGCAGCAATTTAGGCGGTGGTAAATTGATAGACGGGTTGTTTACTACGGGTGGTGTTGATGAGGTTTTCAGGCAAACAGTGGTGATGGGGTTTTCTTGCTACTAGTGGTGGCAGGTTTTCGGGTAATTAGTTCATGGGGGTGGTGATGGATTTATCGATTAGTTGGCGATGGGGGTGGGGTGGATTTATCCATTAGTTGGTGGTGGTGAGCTCACATGTGGTTGTTGGTGATGAATTTATCTATTAGTGTTGGTGGTAAATTTGTAGATGGTAGATGAGCCAAGGATAAGTTTGGGCAAAGTCAAAGGGTCAAACAAGGGGATTTTTCTAATAAATACAAAAGCACTTCTAAAATTTGAAGGACCATCATTTCTATTTCTATCTGTATTTGTATAGAAATAGTTTCAAAAGTTTGAAGTTGTGTTTTAAAAGCTTGGCCAAACACACCATTAGTGTGACTCATAAGCTTAATCCTCCAATTGTTTAAATAATCTTGGGCATATCCTCTTTTCTTAGAGATTAGGTACTCTTCCTCTAAAGTTATTTCTTTGGCCATCCAAATCTTGTTTGTTAACTAGTGGATACTAATCGTCTATAAAGCACGAAAACTTTTAGGACCTAGAGTTTCAACGTTCTAGTAACTTAGACACTTGGAAACACTTAGGAAACTCTTCATAAACTTTAATGAAACTTAATTAGAAAATCGAAAATGTTTCTCATAGGAAGAAACCTTATGTTACGTAAAAAAAAAAAAAGAGTTTCAGAAACTTTGTGGTTTACATACAAGCGTTTCTTAATGTCCTTAAGTTGAGTACTCGATTTATGATCCTCCCATGACCCAACTTACTTGCCCAAGTTGGATTTTTTCTGGATTCCCCCGAAAACATTGAAAAAGGGTTTTTGTTTTCTCTCCTGATATCGTCATACCGTGTTATTGGCTTTCTAACCAATTTCAACTGTCTAGTAGCCTTCCCCTTTATTTTTAGGATCAACATGTAAAGTTTCAAACCAGTTTTTTCTTTCGGGTCCCTACAACCCTCGAAAAGCGTGACTTATAGCCTTCGTTTTCGGCTTGGAGGGCCTTCCGTGGCTCCCTCTCATTTTCTCCCCAAATTTCACTCACTTGTTTCGAAAAACCTTCAAATGACCCACGATCATTTTTAGCCTCTAAAAACTTCGCATGTTTTCTCTTTAGGGGATTCCCGAAAATAGGCACACTTGTCTTTTTTGTTATCCCAGGAGCCTAGCTACTTTTTATGACCTTTCGAACCCGGAGAAGTTGTCTGAGATTCGTCTTTTAACCTTGAGGACGACATGTAAAATGTTTGGTAATTTTTTTCTCGGGATCTCGAAACCTCTAAAAATTGTGAATTATAGCCTTTGTTTTTGGAAGGTTGTCCTAGATTCCTTCTTTTTTCTTGTATTTCTCCCACGTGTTGTCGGTGACCCCAAAATCCCATATGCCTTACACTCAATTTCAACTTCTCAAAGCTTCTTATCCTCCCTCTTTAGACAACTTTTTGAAAAGAGCACACTACTCTTATCGCTCTCCCGGGACTTTCCTTTTGACCTTTCGGACCCCAAAAAGCTTATTGTGGGCCCTCTTTTGACCAATGACCATAGGGACATATTGTAAAATTTTAGGACCCCCAAAACCTGAAAAGTGTGAATTATAGCTTTCATTTTCGGCTTTTTGATAACCTTCTTGAGTTCTCGGGTTGCTTTTTTTACCATGTGTAGTAGGTGGCAATAAGATGCCCCACACTCGATTTCAGCGAAATAAATATTGTTATCTTCCCTTTTTAGAGGGTTTTCTAAGTAAGGACCTAGATACTAATTCCTTATATTGTATTAAGATAGTTGTAACAAACTAATTGTTTAATACTCACAAATAATCACTCTTTGTTGCAACTATTTTGATAGAGAGGTATTATATTAACAATTCAATGATGGAAAGATCTCATTTAACATGCTAAAGTGTAACCCTTACCGGAAAACACTATGTACTCAATCTTTGCCAACAACTATTGTTTGTTGAAAATTTGGTGTTTTTTCTAATGGCTTTCTCTATTCTTATATGCTTATTCATAAGCTCAATTTGTGTTAACCGATTTCTCTATTCCACTCAATACAGGTGGTGATAAATTTATCGTCGAAGTGTAGTTTCTAAGATTTATTTTCTTTTTTGTAATAACTTATCAAATCATATTTTTATGTTTAAGAAATTTTGTTTGTGTTTTTGTACGATTTTTTTTGTTTTTGTTTACTTTTATATTTATATACATTTCCCCGTGTCCTTATATTCAGGAATTTACACTTCCTCGTCTCTGAAACGTTTCCGCTTCGTAAACTCTATCCATTCCCTTGGTACATAGCTAATTGTACCATAACATTTACACACTAAAAATCTATAAAAAGGAATAGCTTCTTAGCTTTATATTCTTTCGTACCATCTCCATCTTTGTTGTTTGAAATTTGTATGTACTCCTAAATGACTTCTTAATTATCAATTGATTTGTCTTAAGTGGTTCTCCCTTTTCCATTAAATAATTCGTTAAAGTATCTTGTCTACCTTTTTTTTTTCTTTAAATATATTCATCTTTGTACCAAAATCTTTTGAGCTTTTTGTTTCACACTTAACCATTTAAAGATCCTTGTTTGCCATATGTGTTCGCTAGCCTTCTTGTAATTTTCCTTCATGCCCTCCCTTGAGTCCTACTTGTCATAAACCTCTTGAACTACATCATTCTCTTTAGCTTGTCGAGCAGCTTCTTTTGCTTTAACTTTAGCATTCTTTGACTCTATAATATTGTACCATTCCTACATTTCTATAGGCCAACTGATCTTTTCTTCTTCAATAGTGCCTTTACATCATTTTTTCACCATGATAAACTTTGAACAAGTGAATTATGAATGCAATTCATTCTTTTGTGTTGACATGTAGTTTAATCAATACTAATTATTCTCATGATGTTTATATACACTTTACTTTATTGTATTGATATATGTAGTGGTGCTTATGATGCGAGTTGAGTTCGAGTATAGGGATGCTCGACTCGACTCGTTGATATCGAGCCGAGCACGAGTTCATCCAACCTCAATCGAGTTGAGTGTTGACCGAGCTTTGACCGAGTTTTGACAATTCAAGCTTTGACCGAGTTTTTCTCGAGCTTTTATCGAGTATTGTCGAAATGGTCTCGTCTTTTTAACATCTTGCTACTTAGTTTCAGGTTATTCCAATTAAATAACAATCAAGTTATAATATAAAAGACTAGATTGTTTGATAATTTTAAAAATGATTTAATAAAACTCACATTTCAACATTATATTTATAAATTTATATAAATCGAGCTTCTCGCGAGCTTTTCGAGCCGATTATTGAGCTGCTTAACTTCACTCGTTAATGTCTCGAGTTCGAGGGAGCTAAATCTAGCCGAGCTTTGACCAAATATTGACCAAGTCGATCCTGAGTATTTCACAAGTTGTCTCGTTTCATAAGCACCCCTAGATGTGTGATTGGAATAATAATGGCAGATTGGCAAAATAATCGATTATGGTTTGGGTTCGCACTAGTGAGGTTCGGGTGACAATGAATTGCTCTTAAACTAGAAGTAGTGAGATTCCATCGGTGTGGAGGAAGAGTACCATAATCCCAATGTTTAGGAATGAAGGTGATGTTCAAGATAGTGCCAAGTGCCAACTATAGAGAAATGAAGTTGGTGAGTCTCACTATGAAACTTTTGGGCGTGTGTGATTGAATTAAGGTTAAGATATTTGTAAATTTCAGAGAAACAATTAGCTTTATGTCAAGGAGATTGATTATGAGGGATAAGAAGAAACATCTACATATGGTTTTCATTGATTCGGAGAAGGCTTATGCTAAGATGCCTAGGGAAGTACTTTTGGTAGGTAACCACGTTAGACATTTCTAAAGAATATATTAAATTATTAAAGATATGAACGAGTGGGTAAACTAGTGGGGGGAAACTGGAAGAGTTTCTCATCTCAATTGGTGTACATCAAGGATCTACACTTAATCTTTTCTTTCNGAGCCGAGCACGAGTTCATCCAACCTCAATCGAGTTGAGTGTTGACCGAGCTTTGACCGAGTTTTGACAATTCAAGCTTTGACCGAGTTTTTCTCGAGCTTTTATCGAGTATTGTCGAAATGGTCTCGTCTTTTTAACATCTTGCTACTTAGTTTCAGGTTATTCCAATTAAATAACAATCAAGTTATAATATAAAAGACTAGATTGTTTGATAATTTTAAAAATGATTTAATAAAACTCACATTTCAACATTATATTTATAAATTTATATAAATCGAGCTTCTCGCGAGCTTTTCGAGCCGATTATTGAGCTGCTTAACTTCACTCGTTAATGTCTCGAGTTCGAGGGAGCTAAATCTAGCCGAGCTTTGACCAAATATTGACCAAGTCGATCCTGAGTATTTCACAAGTTGTCTCGTTTCATAAGCACCCCTAGATGTGTGATTGGAATAATAATGGCAGATTGGCAAAATAATCGATTATGGTTTGGGTTCGCACTAGTGAGGTTCGGGTGACAATGAATTGCTCTTAAACTAGAAGTAGTGAGATTCCATCGGTGTGGAGGAAGAGTACCATAATCCCAATGTTTAGGAATGAAGGTGATGTTCAAGATAGTGCCAAGTGCCAACTATAGAGAAATGAAGTTGGTGAGTCTCACTATGAAACTTTTGGGCGTGTGTGATTGAATTAAGGTTAAGATATTTGTAAATTTCAGAGAAACAATTAGCTTTATGTCAAGGAGATTGATTATGAGGGATAAGAAGAAACATCTACATATGGTTTTCATTGATTCGGAGAAGGCTTATGCTAAGATGCCTAGGGAAGTACTTTTGGTAGGTAACCACGTTAGACATTTCTAAAGAATATATTAAATTATTAAAGATATGAACGAGTGGGTAAACTAGTGGGGGGAAACTGGAAGAGTTTCTCATCTCAATTGGTGTACATCAAGGATCTACACTTAATCTTTTCTTTCTTTCCATAGTTATGGATGAATTGACGAGTTTAATATACGATGATGTATGCGTTTTTTTTTTTTTTTTTTTGATTGATGAGATTATAAGAGTGGAAAGTAAGTTGGAATTGTGGTGAAAGACGTTGGTATCATGTGGTTTTAAGATAAAAAGAAGTAAGACATAAATTGTGGAGTGTAAATTTTGCGGCAAAGGAGTAGGACTTCAAACAACTCTATCAATTTAGAAGGAATGGGTTTTTAATGTTACCTTTTCTACTAAAACTCAATGAATTTAGGTACTTTAGCTTGTGTGTTGAACGCAAATTTGGCTTACATGATCAAATTAGGTTGGTTGAAGTGGAAGAGATCTTTTGATTTTCTATGCCGATTTATGCCCTTTAAATTGAATGGAAAAGCGACAAGGCCGATTGGTTAATAAGGAACAAATGTAGGGCTTTGAACTTTTGTTACCTTGATAAGGTGAATGACAAAGATGCGTATGCTGTATTGGATGTGTGTAGGTTTCTTCCCTTTGAGGATAAGATGAGGAAAAATATTTTGGTATTGTTTGAGCGTATAAGATATTGGCTTGAAGTTTAGATTACTTTTCATGTGTAGTGTGTAGTCAATTCTAAATTATTATTTGGGACTAAGGCTTTGCTGCGTTGTGATTGAGCGAGCGATATTTTGTTTTTTTTTGCTATTCTATACGAGGCTAGCCCATATTTAACCACTCATAAAATTATTAAATTGAAAGAAAATTAAACTAAGAAATATAATAATAAAGATCAAAGAAGATATCCATTATATAATATAACTTTATATTGAGTCAAGCTTGCTAGATCACTTACAAACCATGGTGATTTTAAATGTTACTAAGGTTTATCCCAAGTTCCACGTTTGATATATATTTGTTTCTTATCAAAATACAAATATATCCCATCATCAGCTCCCTTCCAAATACAATGACGACCTCCACAATAATTATCAACAAAACTTTGATCATCTTCAAATGCAGGGACACTTACATGACCATGGTTGGGCCATGTCAAGTTACATGTGTAAGTAACTCTTTTCCAAACTTCAGTTTTGAATGTCCAGTTAAAATTTTGATTTAGGAGAACATGTTGAAGCCCAAAATCTACAAACTTCTTACCTCCTCCGCTGCAATGCACATCAAGAACATCTGTGCTTAAGCCATTTTCAATTCTCACCCAATAATCAGCTGGCCATAGACTCCAAGATATTACAAATGTTTTGTTTGTGGCTCCGAGAGTTAATACTAAAGCTAGCAAAATTTTTAACATTGTTGTTGTGAAGTTGTGGGTGTACTTTTCTTATCTCCAAGATGGTATATGTAGATATAGAGGTGGGCTTCATCCCTTTCTTATTTTACAACCCTTCTTAAAGGCCATTGACAATTTGATTTATCTTTCCTTTAAAGGCGATTGACAATTTGATTTATATTCCATTTTTCCTTGATTATCGATATTTTCCTTTCCTTTACTTGCTTAAAACTATTTCTTTCCTTAAATTGCTTATAAATATTTCTTTCCTTAAATTACTAATAGATATCTATTTCCTTACATCTTGCATTAATATATCTTTCACTTAGGGTTTGTTTGGTACGGCGTAAAACGTTTTCCCCGAAAACTATTTTCCCATTTTCCATTGTTTTGTTTGAAGTAAAATATTAAAAATGTTAAAACTTGGGGTGGAAAACCATTTTCCACCATGTTAAAAACATTTTCCCCGAAATTAGAAAGAAAACATTTTCCATTGCACTTGGAAGAATATTTTTTTTTTTTTTTTTTTTTTTTACAATTAAAATAATTGATTTTCCATTCAACCAAACAATGTAAAATCATTTTACATGCATTTACACAACAGAAATTCTTCGTGAAAATGAGTTTTCTAATGTAAAAGTTTTTTCATGGAAAACTATTTTCATTCGGAAAATTTTTTACATCCTAACAAACAGACCCTTAATTTTTTGCTAGAGATTTATATACTTTACTTGCTCATTGATATCTCTTTCTTTTTATTTTGTGGATGAATTGATATTTTTCATCTAATCAAATTTGACCTATTGATTAGACTTGTGAAGCCCCCAGGCCCCATGTTTTTAGGATGAAGTGACCTATTGATGGTATTGTTACGTAATAAAAAATTTGTTAGCCACTTGGTAAAAATAAGCAATTAGTTTGCAGTTGGAAAAATGAAGGAGAAAAATAAAAACGGGAGCTATTGTTGTGATCTTTAGATGGAAAGCTTTAAGCCTTCTTGTGCAGTCACCATGTGTGTTTTTATTGTGAGTGAAAGCATGCTGGATTGTGTGGAATTGCTGTGTAAGTCTTTGATTTATAATCTTTAGATTACATGTTCATTGATTGCTCTTCCCTTTTGTGCAAGTGCTATTTTAGCCCTTTTATCAATATTTTTAGAGAGCGTGGGTTGAAATGCTCAATACCTACTCCTAAGCTTTTCTTCAATGGGCAAACTACAAGCAAGCTAATATCAAGTTGAATTGAATTAGAACAATGCGATGGCACAAAGCACAATAACATATGTTCTCTTTGTGTTTGAACAAGTACAATTAGCAATTCAAGATTCCCATGTATTTTGAGATTTTTTGGCTTCTTGGATACTGTACATCAAAATTCAACAGTGTTTTTGTTCGAAAATTTGGATATTGTCAATCAATCAAAGCCATAATTGGGTTGGCTACATTAACCAAAAATAATCATTTCATGTGGTCATCCACATAATTATTCCTCCTCCATCCCCTACAAACGAGAACCTCGTTCTCCTGTAAATCCAAAGCTTCATTTCCTTTTAATTACCTTCCGACCAAGTCATTTTCGGTCTCCCTCTACCTCGTTTAAGATCTCCCTGATCCCACTGTTCCACTAGTTGCACCGGAGCTCCTGAAGTCTCCGTCTCACACGTCCGAACTAACGTAGGTGATTCTCCTTTAGTTCCTTTAGTTTGCTTACAATGTCTGTGACCAACTTTCTTGCAGATAAAAAATTTGGTATCTTAATCTGCAATAATTGAGTTGGATTTAAAGCCTGTTTTTTCTTCTCGCTTCTGGCCTCTTTGCTGTTTTGATGTTTCGCTGTTATGATGCTTAAACGGATAGCTTGACAAACGTATTTCTTTGTTAAACTGTTAGCAGATCTTTTGGCAGAGTTCACTGATATGTTTCTTAAAATTCTGCAGGATGCATTAGTTGTGGACTTGAAGAAATAAATAAATTGAACAATCAAGTTTTTTAAACGCCAACAATCATCTTCAGCCTTCAAGTGCAATACCAACAAGGCAACAACAATTCATGTTTTATGTACTACTTTCGTGGTTTGTTTACTTGTCAAACAAATGCATCTAGTTGAGGGAACCAAATTGATTTGTGATTGCAGTAGCAAGAATTGTGATTTTCAGTGATTCTTTGAGTTTTTTACATCTATAATTATCAAGTTTGAGGTTTTATAAAGGTTTTTCAAATAAATTACAGATTAGACAGGCTATGTCTAGTGATGAAGTGATACTGTATCTTTTCTCACATGGGAAACATAGCATCAAAGTTGGTTTACTCAAGGATATCTTCCTTGCTCTGTATTACGTTCCAAAGACACGTTTAATTTAGAATTGCAGAAGGCAGAAGCAAGTGTTTGCCATTGCAGGCCTTAGGTGGCATATTTGCTTGCTTAATACATCAGTGCAGTTTTTTCATCGGAACATACTCATGATACCTTGCTTGAATTGTGCACGTCTTGCATGTTTTGCTTTACTGGGTAAGTATTTACTATTAGTGTAGAACTTAGTACATGTTAAATTCTTGGAGTGTTATCTTTTCTAGTCATGCTTTATATGCTTAATCTTATAAAGCTTGCCTAATTTCTTTAGCTTACTTTCTTTGAAGAGTTTTATCAAGTGTGTAGTTGAATTTGTGTTTTAGCATGAAGGGTAAGGGAAAAAAAGTAGGACAGATGGAGGGGATCATGTTGCCTCAAAAGAATATGGTTTTAGTAGACCATAACTCTATTAGGGCATGTTTATTTCAACTCAAAACAGCTAGACTGAACGTTTTTTTATGAAGGATTAATGAAAAGCAAAATAAGAGAAGAGCTGAACTGAACGGATTTTAAGTTGAAGTAAATAGACCTTTAGTCTATGATGCATAAGTGAAAAAAATCACTTAATTACTATCGCGATAAGATTTTAGGAAGAAGGCAGTGATGATCACATTGGTTTATCAATCAAATCACAGTAGCGTCTGAATGCCCGATTCATAAGTTGCCAAGTAGCCTCATTTGTAATCTAGCTATCGCTTTCCTAGTATCAATTATTGAAGGACTATCGTGATTAGTGAATACTATTAAACCAGTGATTAAAAGAATTGATTTCGAAACTGAATCTCTTTCTTCCCATACTGAAGGATATCTGTTCAGAAGTGTGGTTGTTCTACAAGTCAATTAATAATGAAAGTTTGCTAGCACCTAGAAATTAATGCCAAAGTTTTATTTGTTGGAATTATGCGAGTGCAGAGTCTTTGGCTTTGAAAGAGAGCGCACTACTAATTACTTGATTATGTCGATTTGTTGAAGATGATGTGTAATTAGTGCTATATACATTTTTGGGCCCAACCCTCACTGACCCTTTGCTTGTTCTCATCACTTTGGGATTTTCTAATGTGTAGGAGTGTAGAAGGTAAACAATCCATGGCGCACATAATTGTATTTACGAAATGCTCTGCACATTTTGTTATTGTACGAGTATAACTAAAACTTTGTTGGCTTATTCACGATCATAAATAATACCCTGTGAAATAAAAAATACTTTATATGTACACCAAACATAATGTTGTAGCAATCTATTTAAGATCTAGTTGAAAAATCAAACTTGTACAAAACAAATGAAATTTACAAACATGCGATTCCGAGCACTTTTTCTTTTTAATTTTGTGAAAAAAAAGGGAGCTTTAATGTTGTTAATGGAACCAAAAATAGTACATAAACCACCTACCACTGTTGCTTAAGACTATTAACCTATGTAGCATGGGTACTTCTAATGGGTAGCCGTCCCCGAACCCGATTCGTCCCCGTTTTGGGACGAACCCGATTCTTTATGTTATAATTTACCGTACCCATTAACAATATTTTTCAGAGTAGCCGTTTTCTGTCCCCGTATCCATATTCGTTTTCGACCCCGCTCCCGACTCCATGCAACCTAGCTATTAACAATTAAAAAAATGCATACTTTTAGTAAAATGTTTGACAAACGGATCAGGACGAATATAAACATTGCAATTATACTAGTAATAGATATATAAATTGACTACTCTGTATTATTTCCAAAATTAAAAAAAAAACTTTATCCACAGAACAAAATACACTATCCAAACAAAAAAATAAAATAAAATTGACTTAGTCCTCAAATTAGCACCCAAAACAATAAATCCCAAATCAAAGATAGATTTGTTCATTCATCATTTTTGATTTAGTCCTCAAATTAACACCCAAAACAAGAACCCAAAAAAAAAAAAAAATTAAATTTCCAACCACTTTATACATTCATTTGATATTTTTCTACCAAAAATCACAATTTAATCATTTCATATTCATCTAATTACTTTATTATTTTGATCACAAATTAATTAAATAATTTTTGGTCTTAATTATTTCGTTAACCCTCTCTTCTTTTTACAACGAAAGAGAGTCGAAACTTCTTTTTGTTCGTTTTTTCCCTTTAACATTCTCTCTCCTCACTTCTAACATTTATTTTCATTTTCATTTTTTTTAATCCTTTTTTTTTAATTTCAATCTTTAATTTTCAATCGTTGTTTCATTTGATTCATTTATAAAATAACAAAAGCTATTAATTTTTTTTTTCTGCAGAAATAATAATCATCATTTTATAAACCCTAAATAAATTTCAAGAATTAAATTTTTTTTTAATTCTTGAATGAATGAATGATTTCATCAATTTGAATAATTTTGTTTTACCGAAAAACTTGAATTTGATAACGGAATTGAATTGTCAACGACGTTCGAACGGAGTTTCCTTATCGCAGGTATTTCATTCGATCATCTTTATCATTTTTGTGTAATCATTTCTTAATTTGTGTTTTTTGATTGTGAATTGAATGTAAATGTTGTTCAATTTTTGTTAATTTTATGAATTTGTTTGAAAATTAGGGTTAGGGTTAGGTTTAGGGTTAGACGATCATCGGCAGAAATGGAATCAGGAGGTGGTGGTAGCTCAGACGGGCACCGTGACCGAGAAAGAGAGCGATTGAATTTGTCGAATTCGGGTTTAAGACGTTATAGGTTGCCATTGCAATTATCTGCTTCGAATTTTATCCGTTCGCCCGTTTCGGCTTTGTTAGAGTATTCGGGTTTATTACGCCCTAGGACTGAATCAGAACCTCTTATTGGTGGTGGTGGTGGGAGTGGGGCCACTTCTGGTTCACATAGTCATCATGATTCGTCGTCGAATGGCGGTGAGGTTTCGATTAGGATTATTGGTGCTACTGAGCAAGATCATGATAGAGTAGACCCTGCGGTTTCCACGACCACGACTGGGGGGCAGTTGCAGCCGTGTCCTACTGATGTTTCATCACAGTCTGTTCCTATGGTTGTGTCGTCTTCTGCCTCGGATGGGCAGGAGGATTTGAGGGGTGATCGAGGTGCTAATGGGGATGTTCATAGTGGGGTTTCGCAGTTTTCGAGTTCTAGTGCTGATGCTGAGGCGGCTGATGGTGGTGGGGCTAACAATCGTGATGCTACTTATCAGAGGTATGATATTCAGCAGGCTGCCCGTTGGATTGAGCAGGTCCTACCTTTCTCGGTGCTTCTAATTATTGTTTTTATCCGCCAACATTTACAAGGTATATTACTTGTCTATCTCTTTATAATTTGGTTACATTTGCTTAATGTTGCTGTTTCTTGATATTATATTATGTTTCAGTGTTGCTTGTATGTTTGCTGCATTTTTCGATTTCATTTCTTGAATTATTGTTCTTTTATTTAATGATTACATGCGAGCTTAGAGTGATTTGTTATACTACGGAGTATGTATGTTTATCTGTTATTCTTTGAGTGTTGCAGCATTATACTGGTATGTTCGAACTCCTTTTGTTTGTGATGGCTGTGATAAGCATTTTCATACTAGTCAATGTTTTAGATGTTGGCGTCAGTTTGTGTTATAATTTTCTCAGTTTTGATGCTACAGCTGGTGTTTTTAGCAGTTATTGGCATGCCTATTTGATTACTTATTATGTTTACAGCCATTGTAGTGAACAAATGGTTAGATGTCCTTGCTAGTTGTTAGTTTGCTTTATGATTATGACTGGGTTGCACATTTTGCACTCTTATCTCCTCCATGATTTGTTTTCTGATGCTCTCTGTTAAATATCTGCGAGGTTCACAGGTTTTTTTGTAACAATTTGGATTGCTGTTTTTATGTTCAAGTCCAATGACATCCTGCGCAAGCAAACTGCTCTTAAGGTACTTGAAGTTTTTTGACTTTTTATGAAGTGCCTGGATTGCTATTCGATGTCTCATGTGATGTTATTTCTTTCTTTTCGTTTTGTAGGGAGAGAGGAAAATCTCTATTCTTGCTGGCATCTGTATATTGTTCACACTTCATGTTGCTGGTGTTTATTGGTGGTTCCGGCATGATGACCTTCTCTATCCGTTGGTCATGCTTCCTCCCAAAGAGATACCTCCCTTCTGGCATGCTATTTTCATCATCATGGTCAATGGTGCGTCCCAACCCTTATATTTTAGTATTAGAAGTTGAGTTACTACAATGTGTTTTTCATTAGACTTGTCAAGATCATTGAGAAGAAAATGGATGGTTGCGGGTGTTTTTGTAAGGCTTTCAAGTGCTGGTGGTGTAGGGAACAATATTCCTAACTAATGGTGGTATTAAATAGCAGACCCTTTAAGAATTTAGTTCTTTATGTTTTGTGGTTTTTTAAAAGGATGCACTTTCCTTTTCATGTTTGCTAAATAACAATGAATAACGGACTCCTTGTCTATATGTGCAAGTAACTTAGATAGGAAGTGCAGTTGATTCTATTTTATTTAAAATTTTTTTAATCAGGCTTCTTTCTCTCTTGATTAGGAAGTATTGTGTAATTGTTTTCTACTTTTCTCTTTCCTATTTGATTATTGAGAAGTTTATTTGTGGTGTTTCTGATTTCGGTAATATATTTTCTCTATTTGTGAATGCTCTTATTGTGTTGGAATAACAATATGCATTTGGGTCCCTCAGATACCTTAGTTCGTCAGGCAGCTATGGTCGCTAAGTGCACTCTACTTATGTATTACAAAAACAGCCGAGGAAGAAATTACCGTAGACAGGTAGAATTTAAATTATGGTTGTTTTAAGGTTTCTTATACACTAAACATCTATGATGCTGTGTTTCTAACAGAAATTTACTTTCTTTTTAGGGGCAAATGCTGACATTGGTGGAGTATTTATTGCTACTGTATCGTGCATTGTTGCCAACTCCAGTATGGTATAGGTTCTTTTTGAACAAGGAATACGGAAGCCTCTTTTCTTCGCTAATGACTGGATTGTATTTGACTTTCAAGCTTACTTCTGTTGTTGAAAAGGTCCTGCCTCTTCATAATGAATTTTCTACATGTCTGATGTTCTCTTTAAAGTGTCTCTTATATACATTTTTTGATGAATATTTTCAGGTACAATCATTTTTTGCAGCAGTGAAAGCATTGTCTCGTAAAGAGATCCATTATGGGGCTTATGCAACTTCAGAGCAGGTATTGCAACTGTCTATCTTTGCCAGCTATTGTCTTGACTTAAGCAACATGCCAGCAATGTTAAATAAGTGCTCAACTTGTTTACTCCAACCATGCTTCAGCTAATATTAAACATAAACTTGTTTGCCTGCTGACCTGCTCGTTGATTTTGTTGAATCTAAGGCCTATCTCAACTCCTCCACACCTCTTCATATAATTTGTTCATCATGAAAGGAGAAATGTCTTTCTGCTGTGAATCATGTGTGCTTTCCACTGAACTGTTGCTTGTTTAGTTTCTTATTTTTTGTTGTGCTTCGTGTTTGGTAAATAACTTTTAGCTTATTGATGTGCATGTAGGGTTTGACCATTTTCAAAAGCTAATTTATATGCTTGGTTAAGAACTTTTGGCCTCAATAAATTGATTGAAAAAGTTGACGGGGGGAGCTATATTGGAAAAAGCTTATTGATAATTAATTCTGAGAGACAAATAATTTATACAATAATTGTTTGATCATTAGTCATGTTTGAATTTCATGAAGGTAGCTTTTGGAGAAAGCTTATTAAAAATTAATTTTGAGAGACAAACTATGCAAGCAAATGTTTGATCATTAGCTGTGTTTGTAGTCCTTTTAAAGTTCTGATTCATGCTTCGATATACGTTTGTGTTATGTGTGCTTAATTGATTATAAATTTCTTGGTTGTTGTACATTTCTTAACCTTAATATGATAATATGATACCCGAATTAATCCACATTTACTGCCAACAAAGCTCCTTTACTTTGAAAGGACTAGGGCATAAACGATAATCCTAACTAGTTTGTAGTGAGGGGTAGTGTAGAACTGTAGATTATCTTGTTGGGAATTTGTACGATTTATAAACCTTTGTCTTCTTTATAGAAGTAGGCAAGCAGCACCATGCAAATTCAGAAAATGCAGGGTACAGCTATGCCCCTGTTCAGCAGGTTGTATACTTGTAATGCAGGATTGTAAAGTAGTTAGTCTGTAGGTTCTTTTTCTTTAGGTTTCTATAACTTCATTGCTTTCTTTACTTCTACTTTCTCAGTAGTACATTTACTCATCAATTTGCATAATTTATCTTGTATAAGTAAGATTTTTACATGCCGAACTACTTCAGCCACCCCTCCAGATGGTGTATAGACAATTAGGTACTAATTACCTATATTTGATGTCAATGAAATTTTTTGCAATGTTCTTAATTGTAGGTCACTGCTGCTGGGGATCTGTGTGCTATATGCCAGGAGAAGATGCATGCTCCAATTCTACTTCGTTGTAAACACATTTTTTGTGAAGATTGTGTGTCAGAGTGGTGAGTTCTTACAAACAACTTTTCGTTTTGTACTTCTGGGCTTTTGGATACTCAGTATTCATACAATTAAGATATATAGGACTTTTTTTGTGGCTTGAAATAACCGCCTCCCTCTCTTTAATCATGTTGGTATGGTTAAGCCTCTGGTTGTTGACTTATGGTCAGTGCTTCAGGGAGATATTATAGTCTTGCGTTGGCAAATGTGGAAGACGAAATAATAGAGCTTTTAAAATTGAAGGAAGTAGTGATGTGCTACCTTTGTGATTTGAGCAGATTTTAATGTTTGTTCTATTTCGTTGGAAAGTGAGAAAGCTACTTAGAGGTGAAGGCATTGAGAAGCGATTTTGATGGAAGTAGATCCATCCTAAAGGGATAATGCATCCTTATGTCACACTTGTGACTTGGTTGACCTTACTATAAGTGAAAAAGATGATGTACCTTTGTCTGGTGTTGTAATAGGGTTAATTCCTCCATTATGGCCAGAATAGTTTAACGTTATTTTTGGCATCAATGTATGGATTTGGAACTTGTTGGCTTTTTGGGGATGGAGCCTAATGATTTGTTTGTATGGATTCAGTTTATGTAGGATAATAGAGCATAATGCATTGGATTTTCAAGTGATTTGAAGCTTTTCATGCTGGGTTATGACTTATGATTATCCATTTATTTTGTTGTACTGCTTTCTTTGGTTTAGTCTCAAAGCTTTTGGTCATGTGGGAGACAGACGAGCATAGTTTAACTTGAATGAAGTGAAACAGCATTTAGACATGCTAGTTATAATGTTAATCCCTTCTTTTCTGTTGCGTTTAGGTTCACTTATTAGCCTATGATTGTATTTATATCTCAAGATATATATTTTTTTTTGGTTGCTCTTATTATATTGCCACGCTACTTTAAAATTGTTGTTAGCCTGCTGCTTTTTATTGTTTTCACTCTTTAAGAATGATTTACTCCTTTATGAGTCTTCTGGAAGTAGCTTTTACTATTATTGTTATTTGTTTTTTTTTTTAAGCTGACTGATAAACTTCCTGTGGGATACTGGATGATTAGAGAGAATAGCAATTAGAAATTATTTGTCTGTTTGCTGATCAACCTGTTCCTTTTTTAGGTTTGAGAGGGAAAGAACATGTCCGTTGTGTAGAGCTTTGGTGAAGCCTGCAGATCTCAAATCCTTTGGTGATGGATCTACTAGTCTATTTTTCCAATTATTTTGAGCAAGGAGTTTTCTTCTTTGAATCCTTGCATCACCTAAAGCCAATTATCAAGAAGCCCTGCTCACAATCCGTTGTTGAGTGCTAGAGATCGCTTAAATTAAGCTGCATTGCTGATTGATTATTGGATACTGGGTTTTCAGCCACTGATTGACACATAACATGACAGGATCTCTGTTAATATGTTGTATCAAAACATCTACATGTATCTAAGTTAGCTCGTAAATTTATAGAGTACGCATACATTCAAACAATGTATACAACTGTGCATTCTCCAGTAATGGAAGTTTTCTGAGGGAAACATTGTGCATCTTTGGTCAGTTTTTAAATTGTTGCCTATCTAATTTGTCACAATTTTTTTTGGGTTTGGTCAGTGCATGTAAATATGTAATGGTTAATATCTAATGCTATATGCTTTACAGTTATACATGCAAACACATGTTGGTAAGTTGTATCTAATAGTGGTATGGAGTATGTGAGAAGCATTGCAAAAAAAGTTGCAGCTTAAAAGTGCACATAACCACAGGTAAAGAGGTGAGAAGCATTGCAAAAAAAAGTTTCAGCTTAAAAGTGCACATAACCACAGCCCACAGGTAAAGAGGTGAGAAGCATTGCAAAATAAGTTGCAGCTGAAAAGTGCACATAACCACAGGTAGAGAGGTGAAATAATCATAAACACCCGTCATCTCCTATAATGATTACTGCCTCAAGGCTCACTAAGCTATAGATGACAATGGGCATTTCGATTGTGCAAAAATTGAGATCTAGAAATTAATTGGGTTGTTTCATTCTTTATATGCACCTCCATGACAACAAGCATTTATCGTTTTAAAAGTCTGAGTTAACATCCTGATTGAAATCACACACGGTCCTTACAATCTTGGTTATTAAAGTGCACATAAAAAAGGATCTAAATAGGAATGACAGTTTGCTCAATAGTAAATAAACTTTGGAGTTCATTAAAAGGCAAATGTAAAAATTAAACATACCAACTGTTTAGATTTACCATAACTTTGCAAGAGCATTTGGTGGTTACCCATTCACTCTAAATATGCAATGGGTTAGACAATAACTACTCATGACAGAAATTCGGGTTTAACATAACCCCTGAAAGAGATTGCAGAAAACTATCAAAGGACATTGCACTGTGGTAAACAGGAAAAGCCCGCCACACAAAAACATATTCAAGCATTCAAGATCTCCCTTACAAAAATGAGGAGTTCTAGACTTCTAGCAATTTAGGATAGCTCTAGATAAGCCAAACATATAAATAATTAAATACATTATTAAACAATGGTAGGAATTGTTGAGCCCGGCAATTCCCCCCAAAAGAATTGATTAACAAAGAATGACAACAGAAAATAGAAAAGTAAAAAAAAAAAGAAGCAAGATCTATGGCCACACAAAGGCATCCACAAAATGACAGAAAGGGCACAGTACAGCCTAAGGAGAAGAAACAGGTCTTTTTGGAGCTTCATTTGCAGCAATTGGCAGTTCTCTATAACAAGAAGCTTCTGTCTCTTCATTAGTCGCTAAATGTGATGAAACTGGAACTTCTGAAGATTCTGTCCTATCAGTAGGACTGCTAGTCAGGCAAATTGTAGGAGGTGGGGATGGGTATGGGAATGATGGCGTGTTTGTAACTTCACTAGCATGTTCCTTCTTCTCTGTAGGCAAGCCAAGGGAAGAATCTTCTGGAAGAAAACCTGCAGATGTTGGTGATGAAGGGGTACTAGGTTGTTCCTTGTTCTCATCAATTGAAAAGGGGTAAACTTCTGTGACTTCTTCGGCTCCCTCATCCAAATATACAACGTCTTGCATTGTTAGTTGATGATATTCAACGATTTCCCTTAGAAACCGATTTTCGCGTGCATATATAGAGTTTTCATGAGCTAAACGAGCCTTCTCAGCCAAAAGAGTTTCCAGTTGTAATCGTATCTGATAATGGAGAAGCATTAGAAGATCAATAGTATCAAATGAACCTTATCAAACATATGTACACAGATTACATGCATGCTTACACAGAGGGGAAATGTATGCATAATTGCATATCAGGACGATTCCAATAGTAACCTTATTGGCGATCTGCAACTAGTTTGTATGTTTATAGGAAAATTATGATGAGCATGTCAATAAAAATGCACATCACCTCCCAAGAACGAGTCATCAGATTTATCACCATTTTAAAGAGGAGGTAATGGATGGTGATTCAAAACAATAAGGAATATGTATGCAGGGTACTGATATACTTTGCACTAAGAAGAGGAGACACATATCTATGATCATTCACATGAATAGTTAAATATATAGTTACATTATTTTAACAATGAACTTGTACAAAAAAGGCCAAAAGGCTTTTTAAAGAAAGATCTTGGTTAGTTATTGGGAAGAATGACATACCAGATCATCATCATCAGGGTTGTCTCCTTTCTCCTGATTCTCACGAAGTCTCTTGTTTTCTTCTTCTAATTGTGCGCAACGTTCCTTTGCAAAGGCTAGATCAGCTTTCACAGTTTTAAGCTCTCGCAGAAGAACTTTTGCTTTGGCAGCAGTTGCCATTGCAACCTGTGAACCAAATGAAATAAAAGGTGATGCTCTTTACCAAGGTGGTTGAACATAAATAAACCTAGTTCCTACAACATTAGGCCAGATCAAGGCATAATAGGAGAAATGTGTCCTGCAAGAGTGCAAGACTGAGTTAATATAGATACGTTTCCCCAATTCCTGCAATAACTAGCAATACACAAATGCATATTTGCCACCTTACGTCGCGAGAAGCCTTGAGTTGCGTTTCTCGAGTGTCTATTGAACTTGTTTGCACTGGCTGGGCAACTGGTCGCTGCCATGAAGTGTTCTGCACAACAGTTGCCTGGTCTGGAGTATCAGAATTACCTCCTCTTCTCCTAAGTTGGAGTTTGCGGGTCTCTTGAATGAAATCTGCAGTCCTGCTGCGAGTTTCTTGGATAATATCAGCAGTTTTGTGCTCCATGATGGTACGTCCTTCCTGCAAAGGAGACAAAACATACAAGAAGGTGAAGAAAAGCAGCGTATGCAAACAGAGATATCCAGCATCATCAAAATTGTTTGCACAGAAAGCGAGGCAACAGGCAAACCTCAAAAGCATTTCCAAGTGTATCCCCAAAGTTATTAAGGGAAGAAGTTATAGCATCAAGGCGCTTCCGCAATCTAGCATTATCAAGCTTTGTACCACTCTCTGAAGATTGACGGGATTGGGACATCTAAAATCACAAAACAAAACATGAAAATAGTTCATTTACAAATTGCACAGTTCTTAACAATTGGAAAGCGGAGTAAAAGATTGAATAAAAGCAAAGCAAAACCTATTATTTAAAAGAATTGGAAACCGTTTCCCTTGCATTAAAGAGAAGTAACCTGATGATTAGCAGTGCTAGTATCATTTACTTGTGATTTGACCTTAGTAGAAGACTCAAACTGGTTATCCTCGTCAAGGATGGATTTTGCCTTCCTGGCAAGGATACCCCAAAACCCATATTTAGGATCATTTGAGTCAGTCATTGAAGTGCTCTCATAATTTGTCCCCTACACAGAGCATGCCGAGATGCCATGTATCAGCAGGTTAAATCATAATGAGATTGAACTTATCATTTGCTACCACTATAGTAAAAGGTAGAAGATAAGAAACATTATTCAAGAAATCATAGTTTCTTAACATTTTCTTTTATAAACATAATCATATCACATTTATGAAATCATTAACCTCTTTCTCCCCCTCCACACATCTTCTACCATACAACCCCATTTTCCTATTCTCCCCAACTTTTTCCCGATGAAACCATAGGAAAACTGATTTCAAATCACACTTTCAATTGGGAAACTATATCATATCATAATCATTCTCCGTCAAACCAAACAGAATCAAGTAGTCATCCCAAACTTGCCTAACAATATAATAAAGTCGATTGAAGCCACATTTCCCACCCTATACTTCGTTCCATATATCAATTAATCTCCATCTTTTTTTCCAATCCTATTTCACTCCACTCCCTAACTTTTCTCGCACCAAACAAAACCTTCCCTTCCATACATCATTTATCCTCCACAATCTCTAACTCTACTTTTATTTCATTTCCCTCCTCTCCCTAAATTTCCTCCCTCGAAACAAAACAAAGAACAACTTAATATACAACCATATATTCCCTCTAGCAAACCATACTCCATCTTAACCACACTATACTTCATAATGTTCATTTCCCCAAAATCAATGAACAAATAATCCAAGTTTCATGTGTGCAAGTAATAATTAAAGTTACCACATTAAAATTGAAGCTCAATTACAATTGATGACTAAATAAACTCCAAAATTTTAACAAATTCGCAACGATTAATGTTGAGTGCAACTACAATTGAACCTCAAATTACAATCAACGACTAACTAATCACAAATACTATGTATATACTCTTTTCCAAAATTTTCTGCAACAAAAATATCAAATCGTTGCAAATAATTTAAAACGGAGGTAGTACGAAAAAAAACTATACTACCTTCAGAAACGACGTCGATCGTAAGTGATCAGGCTGCCGGCGATCAGCAGCGGCGGTGGGAGTAGCATAAGCGTAACCATACGCCGAAGAATCACGGTGAACCGCCGAAGCTCTGGTGGCTCTTGCAGCCAATACATCATTATTTTCCTTTTTAATTTTAATTTTCTCATTTTCATCACCAATTATTTGATTATTATGATCAAAATTATAATAATTATTATAACTAGAATTAGAATTAGAATTTTCATCATCATCTTCTGAAATATTAGGTTGATGATAAATTTCTTCTTTGAATGTTGATGATACTTTTGTTACCCCTAATTTCCTCCTGTACGCCATTGAATTAACCTTCTTCTTCTTCGATCAATCAATTTATCGATTTTTTCCCTAATTTTGAGGATAAATTTAACCCTAATTTTGCGAATTGTTGACGAAATTGATTGTAATTGTAATTAGCAATAAAATGTGATGATTTAATTGAATCAATTTGATTTGATTGAATGATTAAGGGTTTTTTTGCCCGCGAAAAAGAGAAAAAGGGGAAAAATGATGGAAAGCGTCTTCTTTCATTTTTTCCAGGGTGTTTGTAACTAACTCTTCGGACACGCTACTTCTTTCACTTTTTTTATTTGTGGAAATATTTTTTTTTGGTTTTTACAAAAGATAAATAAATATAAATATTTTCTTTTTTTTTTAATTACTTCTCTGTTCCATATTAATTACAACACCTATTTTAGACAATTAAAGAAAGTAAATGAAATAATTAGTTAATATAGTTTTAAAACCGACAACATATAATATTACTTTAGTTTGTGTTAAAATGATTTTAACTAATTTAATCCTTTATGCCCTCTACTCTTTTCTTTAAAATGCGTGCAAACAGTGAGTGTTATTATTAATATGGAGCGGAGGAAATATTAATTTTTAAAAACTAATTTTGTGGTGTAATTTTTGGCCAAGTCAATATTCTTTTGTCTTTTGTTTTTCTTACATCCCTACCATACCACTTCAACCTTCATTTTTTAAGATCTTACACTCTTGAATCTTGATCATCTACTTTTGTATTTTATAAAGGGAGTATATATGTATTAATATTCTCCTATGCTCTTTAGATGGTTGACTACGAAGCAAGGAGCGTATATGGCTATGTTTAGAAAGGCATAAGGGTCGCTTAAAAAAAATTTCAATTATCTTAGTTTAGTACGTATTGTTTTTGAGGAACCTTTCACTTTTAGTACAAGTTGTGGCTTATTCGAGTGATAAGGTGTACGCCTAGGTTTCAAGTTTAGATGAGGGACGTATGGGTATTGTGGATAAAGTGTTAATGATGAAAGCCATCGATATTTGATTGATTCTCAGTCCATTTTGTTCGAGCATAATTAAACTGAATTGAAAATTTGGATTTGAGTCACGTAGTTGAATATGAGTTGGTTTGAACTATAAAATCATGAAACATTGATTGCCTTTTTAAACGTATACAACCACATTTGAAGAACTTAAAACGAGCACAAATTCGTGGGGGGGGGGGGGGGG